>OX422208.1:554630813-554815813 GCA_949130495.1 Sambucus nigra
TTCTCTAATACACAAATCGCTTTGATCACAGCCAATTTTGCGGCCACTATGTGTTCTCGATTCACTACCTTCTCACACAAGAGGGAGAAGGTAATACTAATTTGCATAATAGCCCTACGCAAATCCTTGTGCTTGGAGAAACAGTGCTTAAACAATAGAGGAACCAATTGAATGATCACATGCCAATCATGGGACTTACACTTATGTAAATCATGAGTAACATAATTCACAATCCTTTGCAAGTTGGACGAAAAAGTAGATGGGCCCTTCAAATTATATATTGTGTCTAGAAGCACCTTCCTTTCCCCACTCGTCAAAGTAAACGCACCAGGGGGAATTATTGTCCTTCCCCTACTATCTTATTTCAACCATAGTTGTGGCTTAAGTTTTAACGATTTAAGGTCTTTTAGTGCATTTTCTCCATCCTTCGAATGACTCCCCCCAAGTCAAGTACCCACAATATGTTCAGTGAAGTTCTTCTCTGCATGCATCACATCCAATACATGGCGCACCGGGTTATTCGTCTAATAAGGCAAGTCAAATAAAATTGACCTCCGAGACCGTGACTTTCTTATCTCGGTTTCATTCCCAGTTGGGGTCTTCTTATGCTTGACATTCTTAAATTTGGGATTCTCACCTGGCATATTAGAGCCACATTCAGAAGATTTTCTTTCAATTTCTGAACCTAAAAGTTGTCTCGACAGTATCCTATGTTCAACCCCGCCCGATAAAAAATTGGAACCTTTCTCAAATCTGAAACTATGAGCCGGGGGTAAAAACCTCCTATGGCAATGGTATACATTTTTTGAGCTAGCGGATAAACAAAGAGATTCAGTCTTCTCTCCATAAATAGGACACCCCAAATAACCATGTACTACACAACCGGATAATGTCCCATAAGCTGGAAAATCATGAATTGCCCACATCAACATAGCTTTCAGCTTAAACTCTTATTTTTTAAAAGAGTTAAATGATTTCACACCCTCTTCCCATAACTCATTTAATTCTTCTACCAAAGGAGACAGGTAGACGTCAATGTCATCACTTGGTGCCTTTGGCCCAGGTATCAACAAAGCCATCATCGAAAATTCAGGTCTCATACACTGTGAAGGAGGGAGGTTGAGTGGGGCTAGGATCACTGGCCATACAATCTGATTGGTGCTTAGATTTCCAAATGGATTGAAACCATCTGTTGATATAGCCAAACGAATGTTGCGTTGTTCTCGAGCAAAACCGAGATACTCAAAATTCATCATTCGCCATGCAGTAGAATCAGTAGGATAACGCATGATATTACCCCCTACTTCTGCCCTAGCATGCCAAGTCATTGCCTCTGCAATCCATGGTACTGTGAAAAATCGCTTTAATCTAGGCCCAACGAAAAAAATATTTCAATACTTTTTGAGGCACTTTTGAGCTTGCGCCTTCCTTACTTATAGATTGGACATATCTAGGTTCATCGCATACCGAACAACGATCGAGATTTTCATACTCCTTTCGGTATAGTATGCAGTCATACACACAAGCATGAATCGATTTATACTTCATTCCCAAACCTTTCAAACTGTTCTTCATAACATGATAGCTATTTGGAAGTGTATTCACCTTGGGTAATAAGCCCTTCACCCATTTCAGAATTCCCGTCACGCTATTGCCAGATAAATCGTACTGTGTCTTCAAACTGTGCAAACCAACCATGGCATGTAAAGTTGTTTGATCTTTCTCACAGCCAGAATATAACGGTTGGGTCACCTTAAATTTTAAACTTTGGTAGTCATCGTCAAGTTTTATCGTGTTATCTTCACGAGCACTTGAATCTTCTACATCATCAGTAACCTCATTCTTCTCCTCTTCCTAAACTCCATACGCATCATCAACTAAATCCTCTAACATATTATGATCTACGTCGTCCCCTTCTACATCTATTCTACTTGTTGAAGGTTGTTGTGAAGGTTGGTCGGGGACAAAAGGAACTTTCAATTCACCGTGAAAACTCCAAAATCGATAACTATCTTACATACCCGATCTTAACGAATGTAGTTCAGCTGTTTTCCACTCAAACACCTTACCATTCTTACACCTAGCACACGGACACGAAAACTCTTCATCATTATGATATCTCTTTGCATATTTCACAAATTCGTTAGCACCTCTGCGAAACACATTCCCCATTCTATTAGTCTCACCCATCCACTCTTTGTATTTCGGATATCCCATCACAGCTACCACAACTAAACACCTATTAAAGGTAAACAATACTTAGATTTATAGTATGTTTTATTTAATTATTCCATCATTTAATTGTCCTATTAAAGGGTGAGTGGTCCTATCCCATTCAAGACCGCATTTTTCTGTAATATACTTAACAGCTCATGCACATTGTTACGATTTGAAAAAAATTCGACAGCATATCCCCGTAGTTCTCCAAGTACACGACGTAGATTGGCAGGTGTGAGTGTTATTTCAATTGATCAATTGAAATAACAGTCACACTTGTCAATCTAGTATGTACCCAGAGAACATTAAGATACGACTGCAGAACTTCCTCCAAAAGTAACAACTTTAAGCCAATAAGAATATTATACAGAAATTATACAGTCTCAAACTGTCCAAACGGGACAATTCGAGAGATCTCATTACAGGGGTAATGACTCTCGAACGGGTCTAAGGGCTATTGAATGCGTACGCATAAGAACTAGAAGTCTAGTATCTATGTGCACTATATTTAATTTCAAGTATGTTTCATTTAATTATCATACTATATATATATTGTTCGATATACAAAGTAATTTTCAAAAAAAGTTGAAAAATCCCACCCCCATATGGACAATAATCCAGTGGTCATGCCACTTTTAAAACTAACCAACCAAACATTTACTAAACAAAATAATCCAACAGCAATGTCAACAACAAATGTGTATCTCGTACTCCTTCTAATTCATCTACTCAATTAATTCATTTCATCAATTAAACTAACAATTAACGTATACAATTATTAATTTACTAATTTACACTGAGGGGCCATCCTCCTTTCATATGAAATGGGCACTAATTATTAATTTTCTTTCATCTAAACCTGTTTCATTTATTAATTATATTTTAGTGGATGCAATTATAGAATCTATGGATGGATTCAATTTAATCTTACTATGTGAATGTTTTTATCTACAATGAGTTAACCTTGAAACAATATATATTATCTCATAGAATCATCAAAACACGGTATTAAGAGAATTACAATGGTACCTTGCCTTATCCCCCCTCCCCACCCCCACCCCCACACACAAACAAATTGACAAATTCATGGGTTATTTCCAACATATAAACATCAAATACACCTAACAAACATACACAAACATATATTCACGAGTTAGTTTCAACAAAAGTGAAAAAAATTCAAGAACCCATATATATACAAATACAAAAATAAATAACTCGTGAATTTGTCAATTTGTTTGACAAATTCATGGGTTAATTCAAATACAAAAATAAATTCATGGGTTAATTCAAATACAAAAATACAAATTCATGGGTTAATTCAAATACAAAAATAAATTGACAAATTTATGAGTTATTTCCAACATATAAACATCATATAAAGATAAGAAAACACCACACATATACAAATAACTCGTGAATATACCCCCTACCCCCTGCCCCCCTTACCCACCCCACCCCCACACATGCACACACACACACATGCACATATATACACACACACATATATATATATATACACACAAACATATATATAAATGGAAGAGAGAGAGAGAGATAAATAAACCTGAAAGTAGAGAGAGAGAGAGCAGCGTAGAGAGAGAGATGTGGAAAAAGGAGGGAGGGAACGACGGGGGGGGGGGGGGGAGGAAAGAAGGGGTAAGGTTTTTTTCTGCAGAAGTTGTCATGGTCGTGTCAAGGTCCTTGACCGTGACAATTATTTAAAGAACTGTCATGGTCATTGACCGTGACAAGTAAATTTATCACGGACTTGTCACGGTCAATGACCGTGACAATTCTTTGTAACGGTCGCGTCAAGGTCAATGACCGTGATACAAAATGCGTGTTTTTTTATCACGGTCAATGACATTGACAAGGGTGGCCGACTGAAAGGTGATAATTTTGTCATTTTGGTGTAGTGAGGTGAACCGAATTCAAAACGATCGGTGCGCAGGTGACGCTCGCGCCACAGCGAAACCCTGTCTATCAAATGGCGTTGTTACCGGGGATGAGTTTGTTTTAGAATTTATTTGATTTAGTATTTCATAGTATTTTCTTTCTATTTATATTTTTTGGCTAACCTTTTTATAGGACTTCTACATTTTAGTGCCAAGAAACGCTTGAATTTTTCGCGCGCATCTACTTTGTGTAATTCACCACTTCGAGCCATTTTTGGGGTAAGCATATCTTATTACAATTCTTTCGGTAATCATTATTATAATTCTCAAAATGCTCGTAATTCTATGACTTTCGGTCAATACTTAGAGTCCAAAAAAATTACAAATTCACAAATGACTTTGGGCGAGTATAACGAAAGTCAAAACTTGGGTTATTGGAATTTTGATGATGATGATAATGATTTTGGGCCTCTAACTCCTTATAATATGAATTTTGAAACGAATTGCAATAGTTTTCAAAATTCTACAATAATGACTTTAAGTTTAAGTCTGATGATAATTTTCAAAGTTCACATTTTCAAGAATTCGCGCCTCGACTTATGACTTTTGGCGAGGGCTTGCGTATGCTTGAAAATGAGAAAATTGAAAATCGTTATCGGGAAGAAAATCGTTTATGGGAACATGAATTGAATTTATTATTTGAATCCGATAACGATTTTTCTTTCGAGACTTTTGAAGTCGAGGAATGTTTTGAGCCAAATGAGGACTTTGTGCCTACTTTGGAACAAATCATTGTTGACTTTGCCCATTGCATAATAGATATTGGAAGTGAGGATGAAACGGAAGTAATATCCATTTGCAATGAAATGATTTCTTCTTTGGCCCCCAAAGAAGAACATTTCATTGAAAATGATCTTATTTCTTTCGAAACTCAATCTTCAAGCGATGATGATGCATCTCTTGAGTTTGAATTTCTTTCCTCCCCATCTTTATTCTCTGTTATCACACCATCACAAGTACCCGATGAATCGGTTTTAAACTTTAATGTGTTAAACCTTTTCGCCAATGAGGAATACTTGCTTGAGTCGCCATCCATGAACGCATCTTTGCCTTCATGTGCACCACCTCCCATTCCAATTTCAAAATCATTTGAAGGCTATTTGTCTTTTCTCGATCCCCGCATGTTTTTATCACCCGTTCAATCCAAATCCCCCATCATCCCTCCAAAACTTTTAATTGACAATGGTTAATTTCTTTCGCCTTACACATGCCTTCCGTTGTTCAAACGGAATTCATATTTTTTGGAAGGCATGCTTGAGAGTGAGGGTACACCGGTTATCCTCCAAAGTCAAATCATTTTCACGGTGAACCCTCAACTATTTAGACTTCTAGTGTATAGTTAATATGAAGCCTAAATAGTAGGTTGTATATAGTTAGCTTTTCATTCTTTCTTTCTTTTTATCTTTTCTTTCCTTTTTAATTTAGTCTAGTGTAATTGGTTAACCTTTTGTTATTTGTTTTTGCTATGCTCGGTACTAACTTGTTTTGTAGATTCTTTGGACTTGTTCTTATGAGGATCGCTCAAATTTTGGGTAATATCGCTTTTTTCCTCTCTTTAACTTGGTTCTTAATTCACCTTGAGGATAATGTCTGGTTTTAAGTTAGGGGGTGTGGGATATTCTATCCATTTCTTTATTTAGTCCATGTTTTTGCTCACATGTTAGTTACTTAGTATGCTTTTCTTAGAAAAATTAAAAACTTCAAAAAGATTTTCTTTTTTTTTTCTCCTTTATTGGGCATTTGCCTTTGTTTTCGATAATAAATTTCAATAATTGCCCGATCCAATAAACAACCCAATGATGCATGTTCTCGATTTTAGAAGTTATTAGACTTTGGTCCTCAATCATTGATATTACGAATAACTTCATGAATTAAACTTCAATCCCATGAGCACATGCACTTTTCTTGCTTTATTGATTTGGTTTAATATTTTTATAACTCAGTAATCTTTTGTTGCATTGTATATACTTACACCGAGTAAGCTTTGTACCTTTCGTCGTTTGTGAGTGTATACACTATTCTTTCCTCTTTTAAAACGTTACAGTCGTTGGTAATCTCTCTGTTCTTTCATTGATCGTTCATTAATTTAGTTTATAGCTTGAAATGTGTTACTTGATCATGATTTTCATATATTATTTTGACTTGAGAATTGTGTAAACTTTAGGAAATGATCATAGTCCATCTTTGTTATATCACCCATATTAGCCTTGACCTCACCTTATATGTTTCCCCTCGTCAACCCCTTTGTGCCCAAATAGTAGCCTTTCTTTTCATAACCCCAAAATCCCGACCAACTCCAAATTGGAGTTAAAACCATACATATTACCTTCCATACCTTTGTTTGGAATGTACTTGGGATTGAATGATGTTGTTGTGTTGCGGTTGCAATTTTGGCATATGAGAGTGTGAAAAGTAAGGAAAATAAAGAAGTGAAAAAGATAAGTGAAAAGAAAATGAAAACAAAAGAGAAAAGTGAGAAAAGAAGAAATTAAAAGAAAGAGAAAGAGGTATATGTTGTATATAGTTCAATAAGCTTTGATTGCTCTCCAATTGTTATATCCAATACTTGTTTGGAAGTTATTTTTCTAATTTTTGATATTGCCCGCATTCTTCCCATTATTCCAAGTTTTCATTTCGAACACTTTGAATCCGTACATACATATCCTTCGTTTCGTACCCTAGCCTAGGCTACATTATAACCCTATACAATTCCTATGTGATCTTAGGGTGCATTCGATTTAAAAGTCATAATAGTTTTGATAATCTGTGAAAATGCATTTCGCCTCCTTTAATGCGCGGTATCTTTCATTGAGATTACAAATTTTCATCTTTTATATAGCGTTCTTCATTTGTGACATGTATGCGGCCTAATTTCCATTTCCATTTACTCTTTATGCCCGCATATTCCGTGCGTTACCTCCCTATTTTGAGTGAATTCACCTCATGAGTGTAATGCTCGTGATGATTGAATATATGCTTGCTTTAATTTGTATTCGGTTTATATAAGTTTTTTCCAAATCACACTTTGCATGCGCTCACTCCCCTCTCACATTTTAAGGTTTCAATTCTATGAGGTGCATTCTATAATGTTAATAATACGGACTTTTGTTTGAATTCGTTCATTATGCTAATAATGCGTATGAAATCTTTTTCATTATTGTTGGGCTTGTCGCATGTTGGTTTGGGCATATTTTGAGGAAACCATTCAATGTTTCTGGGTTTCATCCCTGAAAACCCTCACGAGACAACACTCGTCCACTAGGGTAACCCCTAGGTTACCCTATTTTAATGGTTTATTGCATATGCTAAATGCACTCGTGTTCCCTACGAAAGTGGCATTTATATTTCGATGCATATATACGTCTTGTACTGCCTTCTGTGGACTGGTTTTGTTTGTTTCATTACTAAGGACTAGCAATGTCTAAGTTAGGGGGTGTGATATGACACAAATATTGCATATTTTCGCCCTATATCTTTATGCATTCTAGCACTTGTACGGTCCTTAATGCCTATATTTATGCTCATTAACCAGACAACCTTGGATTTGGATATATACATGCTTTGCAGGGGTTAATTGTGCTTTTGTAGGTATTGGAACGCTAAAAGTGAGGATCCGTTGCTAAAAGTGAGGGTCCTTAATGCCTACTTCAAGGGCATTTTAGTCAATTCACATTTCATCTCCAGCTCATGGTCCACGAATTCATAGCTCATCGAGTTAGCATCGTGTGACCGTAAACGGCGCATCGTTTGGAGTTCGGATGAGGAAGATATGGTCATTTCCGTTTGCAACCCTTTCCCCCCTCTTCATGGACCAATAGCTGCTTGAAACAGAGTGTCGGTCGATCGGCTTGGGCCCCTAGTCGATCGCGGTTTGAAGTTAAGCCTACGAATTGAGACAGGGGGTTTGGACCTGCTCGATCGATCGATCGATCGATGGTTTTGGTCGATCGATCGATACTCGATTGACAGTCTTGATCGATCGATCGATCCTGCCAGATATTTGGCAATTCGTTCCTTTTCTTTTCTTTTTCTTTTATTTTTATTCCAACTTACTATATAACCCATTGTTGTGTAATATTCAGATATACATAGATATAATTAGTTGGTAGATAGTTTAGGATAGGGTTTGGAGGTGGAGAGCTCATTATTCTTCCTCTCTTGGTTTGACACCCATTTGGGTTTGTAAGTGTGCACTATTCATCATCCTCTCCATTTAATATAGTTTGTATTTCTTTATTTTCTTGCTTTGTAGTTAATTTATTTGCTTTCTAATTTAGTTTACTTGCCTTATTTACTTGCTTTCATTTATTGCTTTCTAGTGTAGATTTGTTGCGTTTATTTACCGCATTTTTAATATGCTTTCTAGCTAAGTTAGTCTAGGTTGTGTCGAATTGAACTCACCCCGGGTTGACATGTTGCTTTATTTTGGTGATGGAGTTTACGGGTCTATTTCGAGTGCGTTGTCCTAGTTATTGTGCCTAGGAGATTTGACGGGGTATATCATGTATGCTTCGTGCTTACGACCATGCGTGCGTAATTTTCGGGGTATTTGTTGATGCCAAAATCTTATTAGGATTTTATGTGAATTTAGGGGTGTGACAACCGTTGATTTAATTAACTGTCGAAATGATACGTATTCTTAATAACTCGTCGACCCATGTAACCATTTTATAATAATTAACTCGGGTGAGGGATATTCGACGCAACCTATAGTTTTTACCGCTTTTATTAGTCTAGTTTAAATACACGCCTAGATTAATCTTTCCCTTTCCGCTTCTTTTCCTTTTTGTTAGAAATTATCTTTTTTCACTTTTATTTTAGAAGTATTAAACTTTATAAATTCTAGCAACTCGTCTCTGTGGATTTTTCGATACCCGGACTTGGCTGTTATACTCTCTTTTTCAGTGTAGTCATAAGTTTAGGTTTTTGTATAGAGCAGGTGAACCGAATTCAAAACGACCGGCGCGCAGGTGATGCTCGCACCGCGGCGAAACCCTACCTATCACAATTATCCCCTCCGTGAATGCTTTGTTGTTAAGGCCCGCCCTTATTGTTCTTGTAGGATCCTCCAGCAGCAAAGACGCATGTTCGTGCGCAATCATTGCAAATTCCTTCACTACACTAACCACATGTATATAATAAAATAAATTTGTGTTAATTAAATGCGTCTTTGTATAATAAAATAAAATTGTCTTAAATAATACAACATTCACATGAGGTAGACAAATTTAACCAATATGACGGGCATGGTTGGCCTAGTTGTATTGATTTAATTAATTGTGGAATGCAACCCTATTGTGACACCCGCTTAATTAAACACCGGGTGATCAGTCCTTTATTAAATTAATTCAGAATATCCAGTTGGTTCAGAATATGCATCACTATCGAAAACTTTATTATTAACACTAACCACCTAATATTTAAAACGGTTGATGTAAAAAATTTATCTTTTAATTATCATAAAAACAAATATACCAATCACAAATCATACACCATTCAAACGAATCTCATATGAAATAAAATGACTAAGGTAATAAATGTGACTGGAGTAAACACTTCCAGCCTAAATCCCAATGCAATAATCCGACAAAGTAAACCAATAACTGAACGAAGTAAATAAATAGATCCACAATCTTTGACTTCCTGAATAAGTAACAAGGGATAACATGCCCTAACTGAAATAGACAACTCAAGATACCGGAATGAGAGTCATGGAGGCGTCTACTATCAAGTCATGTAACTTTCACAGCAGCTACAACTCGTCAAAGTAACGGAACTCCTATCCTCGGTGTCCCTGTGGCTGGACACCTAAAAGGATTTGACAATAGAAAAGAGATTTGCAATAAATGGGTCAGAGACCGAGTTGAAAGCAGTTTAAAAATCAGCAAGTGCTTAAATGGAAACAATATCACATTTAGTGTACATGTTAGATTCTCGTACTCACACTTAAGATACTCACCTCTCATTTAAGGTGCACACCTAACGCGTATATTTAACCCATCATAGTTATGTTACCCCGCCTAACTAGTCCGAAGATGATTATTATCACACCAATAATCTCATGAGTTTACCCATATCACCCGTATCACGTATTACCATATGTTTAAAGATAGTTACTCAACCACACAGTCGTTATTCTCATAGGTATTCTCATTCTCACTAAGAATATTTTTAAATATCAATTATTTCCATATCTACGAAACATGCACAGTAGAATAAGTAATAAGTTTACATATATTTATCTTTGTCTATATATATACTAATTCAGCACCCCTGGGTTAAGGCCCCCTTGGTGTACTGCATGCTTTGCTATCATTTCCCGGTGCATCGCTCATTGCATGAAAGACTATAGGTTCAATCTCTCGTGAACCATCAAAATAAACACACATATTGGAGGCGAACATAGTTCCAAGCCTATGGGATACGCAAATACATACGCACACATATAACCGTCAACACTATCATTTTCACTGATAGCCCCTACCAAGGTTTTATGTTCTAGTGATACGAATCAAAATCCCCCCGAATGCTCCTCAAGATATGATCGTCCACAACGCGCAACCTCCCCCCGATAGCAAGTAGTGTAAGTATGTTATACACACAATAATTCAATCAATAGGTACATACACACAACCTATAATAATCATCAGGTATTCACGCAGTCCAAGTCCTTGAATTTATATGTAGTATTATTATCTCTAATACTCATGTTACTCTATCCGTACGATTTATTTCCCTATCATATATATTCATAAGGTCCTCTTTTTCCAATGCATTCCCTTTGTAGTTACACAATCATCTCAACACTAGTCTATGTAATGTAGTCACTCATGAATAGCTTAGGTCATTTTCTCTCACTCGAATTAACCTCGTAAGATTTTAACTTGTTCGGGCAAAAATTAAAATTTTTGAAATCTCGTTAGAAGTGACTTCGAATGAATTAAGGACTGAATTCTCATTAGAAATCTTGTTCGAATGAGGTCATTCGAACCAGGTCGTTCGAACGAAACTTCGAATGAACTACTCTCTGAATTCTCGTTAGATGGGTCATTGGAATTCTCGTTGGAACGTGGTCGTTCGAACGATTCAGGTCATTCAAACGAGAAAACCGCAATTCCTCAATGTCCTCCCAAATCTGCGTTTTTCTAACTTTTTCATCACCCAAATCATTCAAAACTCATCCTAACTCAAATCCAACGATTCTAAACTACACTCCCTAGCTCTGTTCTAAAAGGCCCGCCTAGGCTTGAGAGAAACGCATCGCCTATGCCTCATTCTTGGTAAAAGGCTTAAGGCACAATATTTTTTAAAAAACAAAGGATTAGTTGACAAATATTGGTTATGGAACATGAATATGAGAAAGGTGGTTACCAAACATATGGATATATTTTCAAAATTCAAGGTATGCACTATTTTATTATATTACTAGCCTTGTAATAATTAAAATAATAAAAAAAGAAAAAACGCCTTTTTATGCCTAGGAAGGCTTGAGGCTTGACCTCTAAGCCTCGACCGCGCCTCGCTCCTTTTAGAACCTTGCTCCCTAGTAATAGAATGCTTTCCATCACATTTAAATATCAAATCCTTTAAAATTCTAATATGAATTCAGATTAATTCCTCAAATCATCAAAAATCCCTAAATTCACAAAATCCCATTGATCACAACTAAACCCATATTTAAATTCGTGATTTCAACATATAAAATTTAGATTTCTAATCCCCAATAAATTGTTATTCATCTACATGCAAAACCTATACCACATTCATAGATTTAAAGCCCAATTTCAATCCCAATTCCACAATATCATGAATAAACCACCAACTAAATTAACATGGACATTGTATGCTCTAAAATTAAGCGAGATAAACACTTGCCTTTTCACGAAGGTCTGATTCGTCGCTTGAAATTAGTATAAATGCGTTCCTCTCTTCCCGATCTACACGTTGATGATGTTTTTGGTGAAAGATGACTAGGTTTGGCCTTGGAACTCCTAGGAACCTCTCCTCCTTCTTCCTCTTGAACTCTCTCTTTGGTTTACTAGTTATTTAACCTAACTTTCCCACGTACGTGCAGATATATTTCTCCAATTTTCGTCCATTAATTAATCCCAAAATTTCAAAAGATAAAAATACCCCTCTGCGGTGTCGGGTTGGCCTAAAGTTGCCCCGGTCTCCCAATTAAACCCCCTGAGTAGACTTTTTTAACCATCTCGACCCTTTCGGACACATTGGCGTAATCAAAACAACCATATGAATAACCAAAAATAAAATTATATTATTATTCCTCATTTAAGTCCCGACACGTCTCATATGCGCGTTCCAACTAAGTTTACTGTAACTGCCGTATTTTTCACTCACGACAACTTTAATATTTTCATAATTACATATTACTTTACTCACAAAGTAATATTCAAAACAACTCACATCAATAAATACTAATTCTCGTCACGCTACTATTTATTTAATTAAATTAAGATTAATTATAAATAAATTTTCCATTTTTAAGTCAATTAATCCATAATTAAAATCATTAAAAATACGGGCTATTACACCTATATCTAGATACCCATTGTCCACCACAGAATACCATAATCCCAATTAGTAATCCATGCCAACGGAATATGAATTAAGTTGTGAAGCAATATGCATTAATTTATAAAAGATACGTGCAGTTAAAATAGAGTAATTAATTGAGTTAAATAATCATTTTTATTAATCTTAAATAAAAAAAAGTAATAATAGTAATAATAAAAAGTGGCACACCAATATATAAGAGACATATCTTGTAAATGTCAGTTCCAGTAAATTGAAGTAAGTGTCCGTTAGAAGTTAGTATTTATAGTAATTGTGCGTTGCTAGTGGCACACTATTTAAGACTTCAATCTTTACTTTCACAAGAACGGATTTGGCACAATAATTTCAAGGTGGGACAACATTAACTTTTATTTCATAATAAAAAGTTACCAGCTCTAGATATGGCACACCATTTTAGTTATCCATCATAACGACAGTGGCACAACATTTTATAACAGTCAATGATAAGTTGCACAACATTTTATAACTCGTTTGGCACAACGTTGTAAGAATCATACTATATATTTTTTTATAAATGCTAACTTCGTAATGCGTTCTAGAATAACTTTAATTTTAATAGAGTTTAAAAAAAATTAACATAAGGACTACTCCAGTTCTAGCGATTATGGGCCAACTCTTATGCTTCAGTACGGGAATAACGAGGGCGTCTCATCTGAGGAGACGATAATTTACATAGAGATAACACGGTGGATTACTGAAAAAAATACAATTTGAGATGGGAAAGAACTCGAATCAAGACTTCGGGTCAATCGAAGAAGAGAAATGGGACATGCAACACTCTAGGAAGATTACTTTGGTGAAGATAATGTATACAACGAGTATTACTTCAGAAGGAGATTTAGGATGCGGTATTATATTTTTAATCGCATGCTTGAATTTGTTTGTCATTATGATAACTACTTTGTTCAAAAGAAGGATGCGTGTGGTCATCAAGGTTTAAGCTCTCATCAGAAAGTGTTAGGGGCCATTCGACTCCTCGCTAACAGAGGTTCTCGTGATGTATGGTCGGAGCAATATGCTATGAGTGAGATAACTCTATTAGAAACTATTATCAAATTTACCGAGGCTATTGTGGCCATTTTCGGTGCCTAGTATGCCAGAAATCCGACAACATGCGACGTCGCCAGGATCCTTGAACAATGTAAATCGAGGTTTACCAGGGATGCTGGGTGGTATAGACTGCATGCATTGGCGTTGGAAAAATTGCCCAACGGTGTGACACGCTCAATATAGTGGACGCAAAGAATCACCAACTGCAATCCTCAAAGCGATTGCCTCGTATGGCCTATAGATTTGGAATTCGTTTTTTGGGGTGCTTGGCTCTTGCAACGATTTAAATGCCTTGAACCGGTCTAACATTTCTCAGGAATTACGCAATGGGAGTGCAACTCCCATTAATTATGTAATTAATGAAAATTCATACGATATGGGGTACTACCTTGCTGATGGGATATACCCACCACATGCTTCAATCGTTAAGACATTCAAAAGGCAACAAGGGATTTAAAAAAAACATAAATTATTTTACAAGTACCAAGAGGCATGCAAGAAATATGTTGAACGTGCTTTTGGTATACTACAATCACAATTCACTTCGTCCGTGAACCTGTAAACTATGGAATAGGGCGTCATTAGCAACCATAATGAGATCAAGTATTATAATACATAATATGATTATTAACGATGAACGTAGAGACTGTCCATCGCAAAATGAATATAAATAAAGTGATGAAACACCTGAAAAATCGAGGGGTCAAACTAATTTCTACGACCATCTCACACGGGATGCCAAGATGAGAGACATAAGTAAACATCGACAGTTACAAGATGATTTGGTGGAGTGCATTTAGAGCAACGACAGTGATGAAATGGCGGGTTAATGAATTTAGAGAGTATGTATTATTACGCATGCCTGATCACTTTTTCATTTCATTTTTTTACTTTGTTCTTCCACAATTACCTTTGTGATAATAAATGTTTTCATAATTAAAATTAATTTAAATCAAGCGTGATAACATAAAATACTAAATAAAAGTTGTACGTTCAATTTTAGCAATATGACATTACATTAAACAAATAACTGATAATTAAAACGATTAAATACAATAAATGTAACTTTCTAGTCACAATCGGTTGAACCAAATGGACCGGAATCAAGGTTCGACGACCGGGTAGAGCTTGATTGCAGCATGGAAATCGCAGTAGCCATCGCTTCGAGGTTGTTGAACCTTTTAAAATGGAACTGCTGTTGTACACCATTTAATTTGGTTATATAGAACTCTATGATGTATGACTGTTCTCGACCTAAACGCACAAGCTGATCTTATTTTTTTTGTAAGTTGATCAACTATTTTCATTTCAATGAATGCATCCATCTGAGAATCAAATTTCATTGCACGACTCTGCTTCCACTCTTGCTTGCTTTTAAACATTTCATTGAATCCTTCGCAATGCTTGAGTACCACAGTGTTACAATCCAAGCTATCGGAACGTACACGTTGATGAGCATGTTGCTTCCCCTTTTCTGCCTGGAGGTCTGCACGGTACGCCCCGTACACCCGAACTGTCCTCTGAGCCTAAAGGCGTAGAGCCGTCGTTGTTCCCCACTGTGTTTCGCAAGTCAAATTTTGGCAAGTCTTTCAAAACTTGTAGCAATTATCGAACATGAATTGTTTACTAGTTTCAGCGCGGTATGCCTCGCGGGCCTGTTGAACCGCCTTGTATTCTTGCGTGCCACTTCCTTGATTATTAAGTTGGTGAGAAAGTTTTGCAACATATATCGTTACACATTGCGATATATGATTGCAACACGTTGAAAGCATAGTTCTAGTACGTTGAACAACAATTCCATTCACGTTGTTGTATTCATTCATGGCAACATCCCAAAATGTTCCATGCGGTATTAAGTTACCTTAAATACTTCAAGCCGTATAATTTGCATAAACACTATATAAAATCTCATCTTTTTAGGAGTCATATTTGGTTGACGTGAGATAGACGTTGAACCACCTACATTAGTTTGTTGACAAAAGGACATTATTTTACTAAATTAAAATATATCAAAACAACACAAAGTTGAGAAGAAAATGAGGCAATTATACCTTTTATATCGAGGGGTATTTATACGAACAAATGCCATTAGGTTGTTACTATGCAGTAAATACTTCTTACAATTATATTAGTTCGTAGAAATTTCAACGAACTTTTATAATATTTATTATTATTGTTTAAATTTGCAGAATGCTTACAAATCGACATGTATTAGAATTAGGGGTGGCGCGCGGTCCGGTCCGATCCGATTTTGGCCATTTTAAATGCCGGACCGAATTATCCGGTCCTATATCGAAGAAGACCGAATTCGGACCGATTTAATCGGTTTAGCCTATTTATTCAGTATAGGCTATTTTCGGTCCCGTGAAAATATTTCGATATGCAGAAAAATATAACAGTATGTATGCAAGCTTAATATTCAAACAAACAACTTTTACCAAGGAAATCACCAAGTTAAGTCCTACCAAAAATTTATTTACCCAGAATTCCCCCAGTCCAACCTTAAGATTATCATCATCTATATTATCTTTTTGTTTAAAAAATAAATGAAAATTAAATTGGTAAAAATTGAAATAACCAGCTAGTTTAAAGAAAAAGAGAGCTAATTAACCAATTGTAATTAAAAGTAAATTGGTAAAAATGAGATAAAGTAGTTATTTCAGCACAGGGCAGTTACTTCCATCTATAAAAGTGAAAACAACTCACAACCGTCATTTAGGTACAATATCAAATCAATATATGATAATAAAGGTAAATAACTCATATGCACAACCGTCGTCCCCACAATTGTTGCTGGGATGTTGAGGGCGGGATCTGACGTCCCAGTGACAACCATTGTTGATGGGGGAGTTGAGGGTTGTAATGGTGTTGAGAGAGGGAGGAAAGTGAGAGAGTAGATAGAGAGACAAATTGTGTTGTTGGGTTGGGCGGCCAAGTATAATAAGTGGAAGAGTTGATAGGGTTTCGTTATTTACTTATAAGTAATAATATATATTTATATAAA
The DNA here is from genome assembly GCA_949130495.1 of Sambucus nigra. Classification (NCBI taxonomy): domain Eukaryota; kingdom Viridiplantae; phylum Streptophyta; class Magnoliopsida; order Dipsacales; family Adoxaceae; genus Sambucus; species Sambucus nigra. The sequence goes on from OX422208.1 coordinate 554,647,638, forward strand.
ATTAATATATGTTATATAATATTAAAATAAACGATCCGGTCCGGTCCGGTCCTAAAACCGAATTTAAAATGAGTATTTTAAACCGAATCGAATATATTTAGATCTCTTAATTTTGGATCGAATTAAAACCGATTTATGAAAAAGCCTATAAAAGTGAGTCCGATCCGATTCATTACAATCGGATCAATCGCGCCGATCTTTTATTTTCCACCCCTAATTAGAATATCTTCGAACCTTCTCACTCTATTATAGGGTAAATATTGGGGCGCTCCAAAAATAAACGGTACGATAAGAGGGTAAGAAACTCTCTCTTTGGTTTGCCAGCTCAAACAGTGAGAGTGAAGTAGATAAAGAATTTATTTGGGGAAAGAGGTAGGCGAAAAAACATGCAATAACGAGCCAGTTCCAAATGTCACTCTGATTGCACTGCTACTGCTACTGCTCTCACTTATGTCCCCTGTTTCCACCAAGGTAACATAAAATAAATACGCTTTGTTTTGTGTTATATTACAAGAGAAAGGCTCTCAAATGTTTTGGTTATTGTTTCACTACATTCTTCATTAGTTAAATTTTGTTTTGGACGAATGGTCCGGTTTTGGATAACTTATATTAAGCGGATTATGAATGATCAAGTCTAGATTAAATTGCAAAACTACTTTCAGTTTTACAAATAAATCATCTTTCCAAATTGTGCCAATGAGTCTTAGATTAAGTTTAGGTAAAGAATATTGTCAAGGCAGTTTTGGCTGTTGCTAACAAAAATTTTGTTGTTCGGATTGTAACAAGCGCTAGTATAGCTGTACACTGCTTTGCACTTTATATAATAATAATAATAATAATAATAATAATAATAATAATAATAATAATAATAATGCTCTTGTGCGACTATCCCGCATTTTAACTCATTTTAACTGTGCGAACGAACCGGACATGTGTCGTCTGGCGGCGAGCCCAAAAATTATCAGCTAATTTATAGGGCTCTCTCTCTTTTCTTTTTTGGGTCACTCCTAAGTGACACATGTCCGGTCCGAAAGTCCGCACAAAAGCATATATATATATATACATATATATACATATATATACATATATATATATATATATATAAATATAAATATATAAAGCTCTCCTACATCACTATCTATACATCACACTTAAATTTAAGCCCTAAGAAACCTTTTTTCCAATTTTTTAATTTTTCTATTAAAATTAACCTTCCAATCAACTCATATTCAAAAAATTAGGTAAAAATACATTTTCTAGCTATTTTTAAAAAATTTACAAAATTCTGCGGGCGCAACCCTTATAAATAAGGTATTTTCAGCAATTTTTGGTTGGATTTTAAAAAAATAGCTAGAAATTGTATTTTGACCTAATTTTTTGAACATATGTTGATTGGAAGATTAACTCCATGGATAAAATAAAAAAGACTGAATTTTTTTTTTAGCGCCTAGAATTAGGTGTTGTGAGGTATGGATGATGTGGGAAGCATGATGTATAGGAGCCTTGATACACACACACACACACACACACACACGGTCAAACTCTCCAACATAGGAGCCTTGATACACACACACACACACACACACACACACACGGTCAAACTCTCCAACATACCTCGTTTAACATACCTATGAGAAAACCCATTTTTAAAAAATAGTAAAAAAATGTATTTTTTAATCAAATTTGGTATACGTGATTTACATAATAAGGAGATCATCTAAAAAAAATAATCGAAAAATTCAACCCGAAAATGGGTGAGATGATGGAAAAAATTTGAACGGTTTAATAAGCATATATACACCCACTTTTCATTTCACCTACTTTCGGGTTGAATTTTTTGATTATTTTTTTTTGTAGATGATCTCTTATGTAGATCATGTATACCAAATTTGGTTGAAAAATACATGTTTTTACTATTTTTTAAAAATGGGTATGTTTATAGGTATGTTACTACTAAGAGGTATGTTGGAGAGCCTGACTGTGTGTCTATATATCTATATCTATATCTTTATATATATATATAGTGAGAGTCTCCTATACATACCAAATGGTACATACCAACGGTGCATACCAATTTTTTAAAATATAATTTTTTTTTTTTGCTGAATTTTTTAATATGATGTTTAAACATTTCAATAGGCCCATATAAAAAATCAACTCAAAATAACGTCTTTTGCTATTTAAAAAAATCGGTAAAATACGTTATTTTGTGTTGATTTTTTTTATATTGGTCTATTGAGATGTTTAAACATCATATAAAAAAACTCAACTCAAAATCATTTATAAAATGGGTCTAGTGGGCTATTCCAACCCTTTGAAGGGGGAAGGATCTACCCTATGCATGGTTCGGGTTTTGGACCACAAGCCCACGCGCGCCACCACTAGCCCGGCCCTACTTGTGTCCTTGCCCATTCTGAGGTCCATGGGTCGTTCTTGAGTCGATATTATTCTAAAACGTCATTGTTTTAATACAATTAAAACCTCAATCTGTAGCGTCGTTTGTAAATGATTACACTTGGACCATTATTTGCTTGTGTTTGTTCTCAAACAAACATGTTCATTCGCGGGAAACGGACTTTTATTTCCAAAAAGTAGGGCTGTGTTTTTTTTTCCGATTTTCCGATTTTATTCCGATTTTGGAAAGATTTTTTTTATTTCCGATTTCTGATTTCCGATTTTTCTGAAAAAAAATCGGATCGGAAATCAGAATTTTTTTATATTCCGAATTTCCGATTTTTGCCGATCCGAATTTCCGAAATTTGTTCCGATCCGAATTTCCGAATTATTTTTCGAAATATTATCCAAACTATTTTCCAATTTTGCCATGAAATCTTTTCCGAACTATTTTCCGAAATAATTTCCGAAGTATTTTTTCGGAAAATAGCCGAATTTTCCGAATTTTGCCGAATTTCTGAATTTCCGAATTTTGCCGAAAATTCCGAATTCGGAAAAAAAAAACATTTCCGAAAAAAATCGGATTCGGCTTCGCCACGCCGATTTTTTCGGAAATTTTTCCGAAACATACTTTTCCAATCCGATCCGGCCGAAACACAGCCCTACCAAAAAGGCATCTCCATGCCTATAAATAACAACCCGTCCCTCTTTCTGTCTTCTTCTTCTTCCTCCATAGACTCAGGCAAAGTGTCACTATTGTTTGTTCGTGGGGCAATCACATTTCAGTTCTTCTTGCGCTTGCCGTAGATCGTTTCATCCATGCTCATAGTAGCGTAGTGCACGTGAATTATGTCTTAAGAAAAAAGCTTCCGAACATTCATCTCGGCATTTTTCAAACGTCAGTGATTAACTATAATCACGGACTGTAAGTTAGTTTTGTTTATGCAATTTTCAAGTTCTGATTTATTCATTATTTTTGGTAAAACTATATTATTGGAACTGCAGGGAAAAATTAAGAAACAATTATTATGATGTGTAGTTTGAAGGCAGGAATAAAACAACTGGAAGCTACAAATTAACATTCTTAGTAGCCTCACATGTTTCTAATATAGTATGTGAGACATTAAATGCTTAAGTAGATAGAGTTGGTGCAAAATATGCAGTACTATTTGTTGTAGGCATGTTTAACATTAAATTCACTCTTAACAATAGTGATGCTTAGAGGGATAACTAAATTAAGAGACTCATTTCTCAATAATTTTTCAAATCTTTGCAGCAGTTTGTAGATGGGTTCATAATCATACTGACATGTTAAATTTCAAATGTTTGTTCCATCAATACCTTCGCATTTTTTTCAGTGGTTGCATAATGCTAACAAACATTCATGGTTGTTAGAAAAGTGATGCTTTGGATTCTTTTCTCCTACCTTTTGCTCTTCTAATTGTGAAAAGCACTTCTAGACAAATAAATGATCTGGGAACCATTCACTCAACAATGTGGTGATTCAAGTAAAATTTTGCAATCCGGTGTCTATTGTGTTTTAAACAATCATATGTGGCAATAGTTTTTACATTGAACTCCTATACGGATACCGACATTTATCACTATGAGAATGAGTTACAGAGTAAGATTCGACATACAAACTTTGACCGACTCGCTTAAATGAATTGTACATCTTAAGTTTCAAACATTTTCTCCCCAAATGTCCTTGACTTTTAGAAAGCAGATGACAATGCAATCCTTTCTGTTTGAGTTCGAACCTATTGGTGGAAAGGTTCTTAGCGAGTTGAATAAATCAACCAGTACACTACCTCTGGAACTAGACTACCCATTCTGCGCTGCAGGAATCCACTGGCTATTGAGAGTTCTCACCTCGAGGTCAGGTCGGGGTTGTGAAGGATTGGAGAGACATTGTTGTGGCTCACTGGGTCAGATCTAGGGTTCCATTTGCCGTTTTGCGGCTGATTCAAGGCTATATGGGGTGTGCCCCTCGGTTGTTTAGCCACCTAAGAATGGATCCGGCCTGAGAGGTGGGGGAGGCGGGGGGGGGGGGGGGGGGGCTGACTGGAGTTTCCATGGCTGGGTGATGTTGTTAGAAGCTGAAATTTTTTATGAGGTAATGGCTTACCCAATTAGGAGCCCAACAATTGTATTTATACTTAATACATTACAATTCTAGAATGTTTTAGAGATTACAAAACTAAGACTACACAACTAAGGCCCAAAATACGGAGGACCCAATACAAAGAGAAAAATACTACAATAATCTGAAACTTAACACTTTCCCTCGAGATGGTGCGAAGATATCAATCAAGTCCAGCTTGACAATGGAAGATCGATGAAGAGAGGGCCTGACTGATTTGGTGAAAAAACCTGTCGTCTGATTCCAAGAAGAGACAAAAGCCAGACGAATAATACCGGATCTCACCTTTTCCCTGATAAAATGAATATCAATCTCCACGTGCTTCGTTCCTCTCATGAAGCACGAAATCAAATGCAATCATAATAGCAAACTTATTATCATAAAATAACTTCGATGATTTTTTTTCCATGAAATCCAATTCCCCCAAAATCGATCAAAGCCATAAAATCTCACATGTCCCTTGAACCATCGCATGGTACTCGACCTCTGCTGAAGAACGTGAAATCCACCGCCAGCTTTTTGCCCTTCCATGAGATGAGGGGAGAACCATAGAATGTACAAAAACCCGAAGTGCGTCTATATGTATTTGACCCTGCATAGTCTGCATTCATAAAGCATGAGAGACATGCCTGACTTCCCGAGGCATAAAACAACCCAAGTTCTGAACACGATTTGAGATATCTCAAAATTTGGTAAACAACATCAAAGTGTGCGGTGCGTGGAGCATGAATAAACTGGCTAACCATACTCAAGACAAATGCCAAATCTGGCCTCGTGTTGGTCAAATAAATGAGGCGACCAACCAATCTCTAATAAACTAACGGATCAGGAATCAAATCACCCACAACGGTTGAGAGTTTCATGTTGGGGTCCATAGGTGTAAAAGTTGGACGACAACCTAGCATTCCGGTATCTAAAAAAAGATCCAAAGTGTACTTTCGTTGGGACAAAGATATCTCGTGTCGGGACCAAGCCACCTCAATCCCAAGAAAGTAGCGGAAATGGCCTAAGTTCTTCACATTAAACAACTTGCTAATATCTCGTTTTACTGGGGCAATCTCATCAACATTATCACCTGTAATAATAATATCATCCACATACACCAATAAGATGATGCATTTACCATCAGGCTGACGACGGATGAGATATGTATGATCAGAATGGTACCGAGTCAAACCCATGGAGAGAACCACCTCACTAATACGGATAAACTAAGCCCGAGATGATTGCTTAAGGCCATAAAACATCTTTCGAAGACGGCACACTTTTTCGGTATACTCTCCCTCAACTCGAAGACCGGAGGAGGGTCCATATAGATAGTCTCAGATAAATCACCATATAAAAAGGCATTCTTAACGTCCAAGTGATGTAGAGACCAAGAATGTTCGCAAGTGAAACTAATAATCGAACCGAAGTGAGCTTAGCCATAGGGGCAAAAGGTAGCACCAAAATCTTTCCCTGTGACTTGAGTAAATCCTTTACCAATCAACGAATCCATCGGCCAAATATTTCACACTAAAAATCCATTTGCATCCAACTGTCTTTTCCCTAGGAGGTATGTACACAAGCTCCCATGTACCATTTCGATCCGAAGCATCCATTTTCACTTTCATCGCTTCTACCCACTTAGGATTCTGGAGAGCCTCAGCCATAAATTGGGGAATAAAAATAGAGTCAAGTTGGCCCAGATATGCTCGATAGACCAGAAGACTATCATAATAAAGATGTTGAGAAATAGGATGATTAGTATTACAAGCATGGCCATATCAGGAAGGGTGTGGCGAATACGAGAAGGACAACGAGGTTGGAAATTGATAGGAAGTGATAAAAGGAGAGGGTGAGCTACCCGATTCTGGAGAGGGAACTGGTGGAGGTGGAAGAGGGCAACGGGAAAAGACTTGCAGGGAGGGCTCTAGAAGTGGGAAAGAAGGAGTCTCAACAAATAAAGGAATAGGTCGGACAAGAGGTGAAACCTCATCGGAATACACTTGCAGGGAGGGCTCCGGAAGTGGGGAAGAAAGAGTCTCATAAAATAAAGGAATAGGTTGGGAAAGAGGTGAAGCCTCATCCTCGAGTGACATAGGAATATGTGATTCTTGAGCAGTCACTCCCCCCCCGCCCCCCCTAAAAACAGTTATCCTCATGAAATGTAACATCAATGATACATGTGTTTGGACACAGGGTCATAGCATCGATACTCCTTAGACATCGAGGAGTACCCAACAAAAATGCACTAAATAGATTTATCATCAAGTTTGTATCGAGAGGGATTACGGTTATGAACAAAACAAGTACACCCAAATACTCAATGGAGGATATGGAATAGGGGGCTATCTAGGGGTAGCAATTCGGGTTAGTCATGTCATTTTCGGGTCGCGGTGATTTTGATTTTATTATAAATTTTGGGTACTCTTAAATCTATACAAGCGAATCGTGTCATGTTCGGGTCACGTTCGGGTTATTACCATAAACGGGTTATCGTGTCAAATTGCCAGCCCTAGGGCTATCGGACCGAAAACACTAAAAGCGCGCCTTACCCCCCCAAGTCCGACTTGGGGTGCAATTTACGATGAAAGTGGTGGTAGAGACAGTAAGGTGCCAATTAGACTTGGGCACCTTCATACCACTCAACAAGCACCGAACAACTCCCATTAGATGGCGATTTTTTCGTTCCGCAACCCCATTTTGCTCGGGTGTATATGGCAAGTGAGTTGGTGATAGATCCCTTTCTGATTAAGTTGGAGCCAGAAGTCATTAGAAACATACTCACGCCCATTATCAGGTCGGATGTTACAGACCACTCCTAGAAATTGAGTCTTAACCATTTGAAGGAATTGGACAAAAAAGGGAAGCACTTCTGATTTCTTTTTAGGAAGATACACCCACGTACACCGATTATGATCATCAATAAAAGTCACATAATAACGATGATCAGAAAAGGCAGTAACAGGAAATGGTCCCTACACATCAGAATGGATCAAATCAAATATTCAAGGAGCACGGCTCATACGTGGTATGTAGCTAGTTTTAATATGCTTAAAGAGCTCATAAACTTCACATAAGAACCTTTTTTCCTTCCAAGCTTTAAAAGAGAAGGAAATAACATACATAGGCATTGAAAATTGACATGCCCTAAACGAGCATGCCATAAATGCAAGGTTCGGAGGGAAACCTCATAAGAAATGGAACTCGGCAAGACAAAAACACTAAGACTAGAGGTGAGAGGTTGTGGTGGTGGTGGTTCCTGAAATAGTACAACCCTTCGCGCTCATAACCCCTGTCAAGAATCCTCCTCGAACTCAAGTCTTGTAAGAGGCAATGGATAGGATAGAACACTACAAATTGAGATGTTTGGCAAGTTGGCTAATATATAAAAGATTAAAAGAAAAATTAGGATAATGCAAAACTAAGGAGAGAGTAATATCGGGAGATAAACACTCGTTCCCTTTATTATGGATACGTGTACGGGAGCTGTCCGTAATACGAATGTACTAGCGAATGAGAACGATGGGTGAGGAAATGAGAGATAGTTCCCCCGTCATGTGAACAATGGCTCCAGAATCTAAATCCAAGTAGGCGTTGAAGCTCTAATATGACAAACAATGGTGGTATGAGAAGAATCGCCCCCATACGACGGAGGATCCACCCAAGGACTAGTGATATCAAGAACTTTGTTCATCCAGGATCTCGAACGATGTCTACAAACAATCTCCCCATTAGCAAGACGGGATCTCAAAGTAAATTTGTACTCATTCATACGGGAACTTGTACCCAATTGAAACCGGTTGCGTTTTGCTAACGAAAAAGTGGTTTGTTTTCTACACAAATCTGCCATTCAAATCCTGAATTACCAACAAATTGACCCAGGGTATATCAACCTCCAATCAAGAACCACGAATAAAACTCATCTACAATCACAAAAAACATCCATAGTACTTCAAAAATATTCCCAAACCATGAAATTATCACAAAATCACACCCCCAAAGGCCAAAAGAATGGCAACCAATCACAAAATGCCGCTGGAAACAAAATCGGCAGCCCTTAACAATATAAGGATGTAACACGTTTAGTACATCAAGAAAAGAGAAGAGAAGAGACAGGACCCTAGAAAAGGGCAAAGAAGAGGAAAAAGCCCTAGATCTAGGGTTTGATCCTCAAAGAAAAGAAAAAGTAATCCCAAAACCCAACTGAAACAAAAGGGGGTGGCTGCCCTGTGGCCGGAAAAAGGGACGCGACGCTGGCGGCGGTGGCCGGCCGACTAGAAGAAGGATGCGATTTTAGGGTTTTGTTAGGTTAGGGTTTGTGGGGCTAGGGCTAGGGTTTGTGGGGCTGATGTAAGAGAGACAAAAAAGGTGTTTAAGGTTTTGATGCTCTGATACCAATACCAAGAAGATTTTTATGAGGTACTGACTTACCCAATTGGGAGCCCAATAATTGTATTTATACTAAATATATTACAAAAACTACAAAACTAAGACTACACAACTAAGGCTCAAAACACGGAGGGTCCAATATGAAAGGAAAAATTCAACAACATAAAAACCAACTAAAACTTTACGAAGCATACCCGTAGGGAGGTGATGTAATGGGGGTGATGCTGCTTGACCGCTGGTGGCAAGGGTGTGCTTTAGAGGAGTGGCTCGCCGGTTCCTCTGAGCCTTACCCATGGCTCTACAACAACCACAAAAGCGAGCACAACATGAGCAAATGTCGCTCTATACAAATTTGATGTATAGATGGAAGCGGAAGCAATCTAAACTACACGATAATAACAACATTTTATTAAAAGAAATTTCTGTGTAATTCTCATTCATCATCTCAAAAGTAACAGTAGTATCCTCTCAAATGGTGGAGAATGAGTACATTTTTAGGCCTTAGGAGACGGTCTTAGAAGGTACTGGATAACCATGAGTTGTCATGTATGACAATACTAATGGTACCTTCTAGAAGCTCATATCCTAATGATAATTTCTAAGCGCTAAAAAATAAAAAGTGCAAATAATACGATTTGGCAATGATTTTGAACATGGAACATCAATGGATAGGCTTGAGTGAATGTCCAAACAACTAAATATATACATTGTGTTTTGTGAAACAGAATACGACCAAAGAATAGAGACCTTACATACTGTGTGTGGCTGTGTTTATTGTCATTTACTGACTTCTGGTGTTCTGTATTGTCCTGTTTGACTAAGAGAGACAAAAGAGATGAGTCAATTACTGGATCTACTCCAAGTTTCTCTCTTGCTGTGTAATCCAAATTTCCACAATAGTCCCAGCTATCCACCAGAGTCGTTTCACCGTAAATCATGTTTATATACTGGAAAATATGCCACAGTTCAGAAATATCAAGGTATTCAATTTTCATTGCAAGGTTATTTGTCAAAACTGAATGACCAATGCTTAAACACTATATTTTTTTATCTTCTCCAGGACATTATCGGCTTGATTTCTCAGCAGGTAGTTCAGGGATAGTGGATCATGCTGTGGTATCTTCACTTGCACATAAGGTAGTTTCATCTCATTACCCCTTTTGGTGATTAATAATCACATCCTATTAAAAAATCGTAAAATCTAATTTACAAATTGAATGTAACCAATTGAAAAGGATCATGTTCTAGGCTTTAACTATTCCATGCTTCAACTCCCTGTACCAGTCTTAAAATAGTTGCACTCCTCATCTCAGAAGTCTGTTTTATTAGTTCTGTAGAGAAGCATCACAAAAAAGTGACGAGGATAGATGAGTATGAGGGGCTTATTGAAAAATCATTAATTGTACTCTTTTTATTTTCGTTTATCTTTTGTGGTATTTCCTTATTTTAGTTAGTATTTTAGGTAATTGAGTAATATTCCGTTGGGATATTTTAGTGTGCCACTTTTAGTCTTTTTTTACTTTTCAAGTTATCGTGGCTTGCAAGATAACTTTTTTCTATAAATTAGCATTTGGCCACGAATTATGTGCTTTCTCTTGTATGCCATTTGTCATGTTGCGTCAGATTGGTATTAGAGATTGGCTCGTTCATGTTGTTGTTGTAATATACAAGTCGTGACAACTTAAATGATGCATGGGAGATCAAGCCAAGTCAAGTTAGTCTCAAGCGCCTCCTCCTTGGAGACGACCTATGAAGCACGGACTCGACACGTAATACGTGTTTCGACACGACACGCGACACGTAATTTTTCCAAAAACTAGGATACGACACGCTAGGATACATATAATATATATATATATATATATATATATATATATATATATATATATATATATATATATATGAAATAAAACAAATATTTTCCTTAAAATACATTATTAAAGCATTCTTAACATGAAATTAAGAAAATAGACCATATAAAACAAAATTCAAACACACTTCAACATTAAAAATCATAAATAATGCATAATCACCATCACATTAGAAGAAAAAAAAATTAAAAATTAAAAAATAAAGAAAAAAGTAAAAATTAATTTCACGTGTCCTTTTATTTGTCCCAGCATATCCTTTTAAGTCTCCCACTGTGTTCTACTGGACGTGTCCAATCGTGTCCAACCTAAAAAAATGACTTGCGTGTCCCAGCGTGTCGGCAACGTGTTGGAGCGTGTCGGGTGTCTGTCTCGAGTCAAAGTTGACTCGTGGCTTCCGGGAGAGTGTTTGTGCTTCATAGGAGACGACATGAGGCATCTTTGTCTCAGAGTTTCGCGACCGCCGCACACCACCAGCAAGTGGCAGTGTGGCCACCTCGTTTTTAAACCTCACCGCAACAAACCAATCACTACTTCCTCCTTTCACCCCTGCACCCTTCACCCTCTGCCAAAACCCAACATCAATAGTAGAAGAAAAAGAAAAGGGCGGAAAAATCCACCCCTAAGGCTGCAACAAGGAGAGGGGAGAGAGACACGAAGAGAAGAAGGGAGGAGAAATGAGAGGGAACCGGGCAAGTTTGGGGCTGAAATGTCAAAACCCACCCTCGGATTGACCCTCCGGAGTTCTCGGAGACCTGCCATGACTAACGAATGGGATGATCATGGTCGTGGAGGGCTGGATTTAGGGTTTCAAATCCCTAGATTGGTTTTTGACCCCAGTGGTGCTCATTTATGGATGGATCGGAAAGTGAATAGAGAAATGAGAAGAAGAGAGAAGTAAGAAAAACAGAGAAGAAATCGTAAACAGAAAAAAATAGGAGGAGAAGAAGCCGAGAAATTGTGTAACTCACTGGAGCCGATAACGGGATAGGGGTGCAAGCGAGGCCCACTTGTCATTGACAGATAGGTTTTCTTGGGAAGCCCTATTCATAGCCCCAACACAAGACCACAGAACAAAAGAAATAATGTTTTTGGGCTGCAACAGAGTTGGGCCATTTAAATGCTGATCTGGGGATGAAAAATTCTGAAACCAAATATTATTGTATGGCCCAATCTTTGAGAAAATTCTTGGAAATAAAATTCTGGGCCTATTTAATTTGTGGCAATTATTTTGGAGCTCCAGAAGTTTCATTTTTCCTTTCGGTGACATATTTTTAGAATTGTTCATTCGTCTCCAATTTTTAAAGCTGGATGAGCTTTTTCGTAGAACGGGAGGGTGATGAGAGTAGTACCTGAGAGATAAAAATACATAAATGCCATCACATCAGAAATACACTCACTAGCCAATGTAATAACGATAATAATACTATCATTTCACATTATTTGTGAGGAAACTCTTACTTTGAATTGAAGTCTTTTTAGATGGGATAATAGCTGGATTTTCTTTGATGCAAGTATAGAGGATCTTCTTTTCTAGGTTTGATTGCCTCCACCCCACTCTACACCACCCCACCTGAAGGGAAAAAAATTATGCACTCTGCTTTGATTATTTTTGTGTAGATTTCCCATGTAGGCAGGCATATGTTCTTGATATAATTTTAATTTGTAATAAGTAATTATCTTACATTTATCTAGAGGTTCTTAAATCCCCAAAGGTGTATATGCATCTCTAGCCTAGTATACGATTATTTCAAACACTTGTCTTTGTAAGTTTCTATCGTTCAATTTGGAATGGCAGCATCATGTTTGGTATTTTTAATGTACCCAAAGTGCCAGGCCACCTAAAACTGTACTGTTCAACTAGTTTTTGTTCTTTTGTTTTGTGACTTCTGTCCTGAGTGACTCAGATTACTATCAAATTAATTTTTATAAATACAACTTCTAGCCGACCCCAAATAATTGGGAAAAGGCTTTGTTGAGTTGAGTACAACTTCTAGCTGTAGGTTGTCTGTGCTATGAGTTTTATATTTAAAAATAATATTTGTCCAAATTGGCTTTGTGTTTAGGAAAAATTTTGTGACGAGGAAGAAATGGATGCCTTTCCACACGTACAATCTCTTAGAGGATTTCCGAAGGAGGAACTCTTTAGGAAAGTCGTCATGGTCAGATTTGATTCAACCATTCTTCTTCGGAAAATGCATTACCAGCAGGCTTCTTCAGTAACCAATGCTCTTTACACTATTAAGTACTTATACGAAGCTGGGGCTAAAGTATTTCTAGTGAGTAGCTGGAATATTAAAACCAATTCAAAGCTTCTTGAAACAGAGTCTGTTGCTGGTATGTTATTTAGAATCATTGCTACTGCTGATTTGTTTGTCCTTGTTGCCTCTTTGAAGTCTATTATTTTATTGAAGGGTAAAGGGCCAAAAACCCTGTATACTGTTCAGTTTTTGCAAGGCACCCCCTAAATTATTTTATTCAAATAAAGAAATAAAAACTTGAACAATGCATTTCTTACAAATATCCCACTCGTGTCTCGTCCCAAGAAGGGGGTCTTCGCAAAATGCTTTCTTATCCATTAGAATTTTTTATTTTATTTTATTTTATTTATGTGGTGGGGGTGGAGGAATTGGGCTTCTTGCAAAAACAACGTAGTTCAGGTGTTTCTGCACTTTTCTCCTTCCAAAAATTTTACTTTACGTGGTGACATGATAAGGACTACTGTACATAGTAAATTTTTTGAAGTGAAGAAGTTTGCTTAATAGTTGCAGTAAGCAGTAAATTTTTGAAAGTGAAAAAGTTTATTATGTCAAATGTGATTATGCTGTTTCTGTATCTCTAACACAGTACAATTTTGATAAAGTAATAAATATGTAATAATGAAAGCATGTGGCAGCATCCGACCACTATAAAAACATGTAAACTGTTTTCTAGTTTCTGTTTTGAGGAATGTTTAATCAATACTCATGGTCTTCATGTTTCAGAGTTTTTGTCCTCAGTTCTCCATCTCAAAGTAGTAGCTGCGAAATTTAGTTCTGGAAGCGTGCAGTCTAAGATGGAAGTCGGTGAGAAGTATACTATTCTTCTTCTTGAGAATCTTTCAAAATTCAAGGAGGAGCCTGCAAATTGTTCAAAGTTTGCTGAACAATTATCTTCAGGAATTGATATATTTGTCAATGACGCATTTTCCCTATCTCATAAAGTTCTTGCATCAACTGTTGGTGTTGCTTGCTTTTGCTATACCTGTGTTGCTGGCTTCCACTTTGAGGAAGGGCTACTTCAACTGAAGAAGGCCATCAAAACCAACAAAAAACCTTATGTTGCAATTGTATGCTTCTTGCCCTATTTACACATTAAACTGAAGTTAAAATTATATTGTGCTCCTTAATGAATTTTATTTTATTTTTATTTTTAGCTTGTTTTCTATTCATCAATAATCCCTTGCTATTAATACAGATCGGGGGAGGTAATCTCTCAGACAAAGCAGCTGCCTTGCACTTTTTAGCGTCTAGATGTGATGGTTTTGTATTTGTTGGAAGTATGGCATTTCAAATCATGCATGCCCGAGGATTGCCTGTTTCCGTGAAATTGGTGGAACATGGAGCACTTGAGGATTCTCTTCGTATTATCCAGTTTGCAAAATCTAGAAGTATGCCAATTATTTGTCCAAAAGATTTTTGGTGTACGAATGATCATCTTCAGAAGCAATTGCAGTTATTTCCTGCTCATTGTATTCCTTCTGGTAGGTGCAACATTAACGTTGAAAGCAGCGATACATGTTGAATAAATAATAGTTGTTGGCACAACATGTTCTCGTTCGACCGAATAATTTATTTAAGAAATGCTGAATTTTTTACAACAATTTATATGCTCTAACGGTACACTACTTTGTATGTTAAATTATTGAAATTGTTGTGCTTTGATACCAATTTGTTGGGTAAACGACAACCAACCAAGCACGAGTAAGACATTATCAAGATATAATGGTAACGAAAAACAAGCCCAATAAAGATGAAATCAAGAGTGAACAAGCACACCAAAATACACATGGTTCATCAATTTGGCTAAATAAAGAGGCCTGATTCCACTATATATGAAGAAACTACATGTACAATAGATAGTATATCAAAGATAAATTATAGACGCTTTACTCTCCTACCCAAATCCGGATAGCCATTGTACACCAACTCTTCACCCACGTGAATCGAAATTTTAAACCTTGAACCCCGCTAACCTCATGCTTCCAAGTGTTTGTTATTACCCAACATGAAACCATGTATATGCCACTCCCATATAACCGGTGAGAGCACACTCACAATACATCTAGATCACATTCACATGAAATATTCATACAATCACCCCTCTTCCACCTTTGAGCAATAAAATACCTGGCACGTCACTCCAAACCCTCACCTTTGGAAGGGACTCTCATTTTCCTGGAAGACTCTCTGAAGCCTCTGCATGAGCAGCAAAACTTAGGTCAAAAGACCCTTCAAAAGATCTTATATATGTGGGAGGTGACAATGTGGTAAAAAAACTCTGAAATACCCTTCATATAACCGCAATTCTGTCGCCCGTTCGCTATGAAGACGACGAAAACTTACGTTGGCTGCCAACCGAGCTTCACTTCATGAAGGAAACTTTTTCTGGATGTCAATGTCCCAACTCTGATATCCCAAAGTTCTACCCAAACATTGGAACCAGCGAACCCTGAATAAAACTGTGGGAGTGAATTTCGAGCTGAAACTCTATAAAAATATTATGTTTCGTCCGGATGGTTGGGCACCCTTGAGCAACTACCACGTGGTTTTGACCATTTAAAAATAAATTGTGTACCTTAAAGTGATTTCTGCATCTATTTTTTTTGGTGGCTACTAAGGACACTCTAGAAATTACTCCATAGAACCACAGTAAAAATTAAACATGTCATTGCCAGGTCACCCACAGGGTATATAGGCATTTCTGAAAGGACAATTGGGACCCATTATCAATTTTCCCCTCCCAATCCCAAACTCCCTCGACTCTTTACGTACTAAGTCAGCACGACCTTCACCTCCTCCAAATCCACCGCAAACCATTTTGGATACACGTTATTGTCATTAAAGAAGATCGTTCCCTTGAAAAAACATTGTTTTTTGATAATTTTGTACCATTTTTGAGCATTTTGGACATTCAAACCCATTTGATAATGGGCAACAGAATGAGGAAGGTTTTGGGCCTTCAAACTCCGCACAAAAGAATTCACACAATCCCCCGAGGTATGTATCTTCACTAGTTAACACATTTTTGATGTTTTTTTTTTAAAAAAGCTTGAAGTGCAACAATTGAGGACACAGGGTTTTGGGATCGCTGGGCCAAGGAAGATGAAGTTTTTCAGGGCCCGCGGAAAACAACCTTATATATTTTTGTATCCTACACAGGATTAAAATTCTCATCGTATGCCGAAATTTCAGCATTGACATCCTGACAGGATGCTTGAGAGAAGTTATAAAAACACTGTTGGCATTGGCATCCCGATCTTGCGCACTCTTTTTTGGGTATGTTAGTGTCGACACTTGCTTTTTTAACAAAACATTTGTTTACCTTATTTCGGCCTAAGAGTATCGAAATTGTTTAAATACACTCGTAGATTATATCTTGAGTGTGTGCATATTGTTTCATTATTTTAGTGTTGAACCTTGCTTTTTAACAAAACCTTTGTTTATCTTGTGTCGGCATACGAGCACCAATATTGTTTGCATACACTTGTAGATTATATCCCGAGTGTATTTATATTATTTCGTTATTGGGATCACGATTAATCTATTTAAAGTATTTCACTTACGCTTGTTCCAATTTTCCTTAGAATCCATTCATGGACTTTAATTTAGTACTTTTCGATGATGCACTACTTAGATGGAAATTATGAGGAAAAAAAAAGGGAGATGGGAATGCTCAACCCCAAGTGGTTTTAAAATATATATATATATATATATATATATATATATATATATATATATATAACTTCATCTTCCATGGCCCTGCGATCCTGAAACACCTGTCCACCATTGTTGCACTTGTAGCTTTTTAAAACATCAAATATGTGTTAACCAATGAAGAAAATACCTTTATTTGAACTCTTCGGAATTTGAAGGCCCAAACCCTCCTAATTCTGCTGTCCACTATCTATTGAGTCTGAATGTTCAAAATGCTAAAATATGTTACCAAAATGATTAAAAAAAATGTATTTTCAAGAGAACAATCTTCTCCGACATTTATAACGTTTTTTAAAGGTGGTTGGTGGCGGGTTTAGCGGAGGTGACAGTGGTACTAATTTAGGACACGAGGAGTCGGGGGGGTGGGAAAGTAAAGGCTTTGAGAGGAAGAGAATGATAGTGGGTCTTAATTGTTCTTTCCAAAAATGCTGCCATGTGGGTGCCCCTAGCAATAACATGTTTATTAAACTGTGGTATTATGGAGTAATTTCTATGTTGCCCTTAGCAGCTACTATCTTTTTTAGAGTATATATGAACAAAAATGGGTTATCTTGTGTTCACAAAGTTGATCCACTGACCGAAATGCCAATGGTAATTGAACTCGATAATGGCTTTCAGAATTATTCTATTAGGACGGGCTTAGAGGCCCAAAAGATCACTAAGTGGACTGATTTGGTGTAACCTCAATTTCATAGGCTCAAAGTCGCATGTTCATGTACAATTGTGTCCAAAATACCTGTTAGCCATTTTTTTTGAAAATTGATCAAATTGTCCCTCATTCTCTTTGTACATATACTCTGTACAAAACCAACTATCTTTCTCAACCAAACCAAGCAAGCCCATGCCCACATCATCACCTCTGGCCTCACCGTTGGTACCTAACTTGTGGATCACCTTCTTTCCACTTTGTCGGCAAACACATTTCATTTCTGTGTGTGCGTGCGCGTGCATTTGTGTGTGTCCATTACTAATTCTTTCCGTTTTGTGTCTCTCTTGTCGTTAGCATAAGCCATCGTCGCTGTCTCTCTGTCCACCCCCACACTAACTCTCTCTCACAATTTCGCCAGTGCGCCATTGCGGTAAATAAATTACTGTCATTCCTTATCAGTTGTATAAAATGTGGTCAAAATGAATAATTAATTAAAAGGATTTAAGGGGTGGAAAATCATGATGTTGGTGGTTATTTCTTGCATTTTCCATATCTTATTGGCTTGGTATTATAAGTTTATTATCATGGTTTCAAATACTCTTACATTTTTTCAGTTGTTTGCTTATTATCCAAATATCTTCCTTTAAGGTTGGTCACCTGTTGATCTTGGGGAGAACTCATTGGACGAAATATCTTCCATGCTTTCAAAATGTGAGGTGATATACATCTTTTTCTTTCTAATGTTGGTCAAGACATTGTAGTTTGTATTAATTGTATTGTATATTATTCTTTATTTGATTTTGTACTGCAAGATTTTGGAGGGTTAACATTTGATAAGTATGAGTCAATGCATTCATTGAATTTTGCATTAAAGATCGATTAATATGATTAGTAATTAAGTCTCAATCTCAATACAATATTAATAACTTCAGTTTGTCTCAAAATTGTCTAGTGAACATGAGAGGGGAGAGTAACTTTTTTACCTTTAAATATCGTCCATCATTGAAATCTCACTTAACACACATGAACCGAGAAGTTGTAATGTTTCCTATCTTAAAGGTAAAAGTTATCTTAAACTATGTCATGTTACATTTGTTATAAAGTGAAGCCTACATGTTTTTTTCCCTATACAAGGAGGTATCCTAAGCTTTAGCGCATGGTGTACATTCTCCATGATGAAGAGTGCGCACGTTCATTTAAAATTGGCACTTTTTTCCTCATCTTGCTTGTGGTGGGTTAGTGATCAAAGAGAGAAAGTGGATTAATTTGTATATTTCCTCTATTCTAACGCATGTTTGTGGGGATCTGTGGACACTTTTTGCGGCTTTAGAGGGATTAGGCTTAAGAATATTGTTGTTTTCTGATATAACAGATCAAGATGGAATAGTGAAATAATGAGAAGTTAGAGAAGGGTGAACCCAGTGCAAGAGGCTCCCGCAATTCTGGGTTTTGGGTTGGGTAAGACCTTACTCTGTGTACAGGGAGATTGTTTCCACGAAAGAGAAGATGAAAACAAAATACCAAATAGAAAATATTATGTGTACACACTTTGAACAATATTACAAGGACACCCCCATTCACACGTAAGACACCTATTTTTTGCAATCTACTCAAAGCCCCGCTCTAGCTGGACGAGAGATTTTATTTATTTTATATAGTGTTAGGGGTGTTTTAGCCTTGGGATGGCCCTTTGCTTATGGAAAGGGAGTCTTTAGGTTAGTTTTTAACATTATTGACATTTTATTTTTTGATTTGATATGATATCATGAGGGTCGTTCATAAATTTTTGCTATGAAGCACGGACTCGACACGCAATACGGGATACGACACCACCTGGACATGGGATTCTCGATTTAAAAAAAAAATAGGATACGGAGGATACGTATATAATGTTATTTATATTTTATATATCTAATTATATGTAAAAATAATTTATAATGTATTCCAATTTTTATATATTTGTTACAAAGTACTTATAATTTTAGTTACAAAATTAACTCCAAAGTATTCCAATTTTTTTATCACAAATCTTTAATTTAATTATTTATAACTTTCTTATTACACATTTCTTAAAGGTAACACACAAAAGAAAGATAAACTATTATAAATTGAAAAGTAAAATCTGTTGGTTTTTACTATTTATTTGTTTTTAGTTGCCCCAAAACAAAAGGTCCAGCTGTCTTTACAAAGCTCTAGTTCACTCACTGTAAAAACCATCAGATTGTACCTGTGACCCCTCTTTCTCTCAGAAAGATATCGAAGAGTAAAAACCAAGTTTTTGGGCTCAAAAGTGAGGAAACCTCCGACCATGATGAAATCCACCACCGACGCCGAAAGTCTACCACAGAGACGAAACCGAGATTGTTTGGGCTGTGATCTATTTTCTCTTGAAACCCTCTTCTCTCTTTACATATATGCCGCGACCCTTTGGTTTTGCCATTTACACAATGTTTTTTTGTTCTTTCGAATAAAGCTTTTACATGAGTCGGAAAACGAATCTGAGCGTGTCTGTCAGTTTAAAAATTAAAGAAAAAATAGGATACTCTTGGACTTGCGTATCCTTGCGTGTAGGGACGTGTCCCCCATGATTTCGAGTCCGACACGAGTCTGAAGGATTCGAGGTCTCGGGAGAGTGTCCATACTTCATAGGATTTTTACGATGATGATTCTAGTTGTATATATGATGATCTGATTTTTCTGCTGTGTTACATCAAATTGCTATAAGAGTTGAGTTGGCTCTTGGGTATGTTAGTTGAGTTGTGTTGGAATATGAACGACGAAACATGAAATGATTGGTCTAGGGGCTAGGTATTATTACACCCAATACCATCAAATCAGCTAAAAGATTTTTCCCACGAACTCTATAAAGTCTTGACATTGCTCATATACAGTAACTAATCCTCCTAGGGTGTTTTAACACATAAATCTTTTATGCTCTTTCTCAACAAATTGTCTAGAAATAAATGATTGTGAGGTCCCCATATCAAAAAGTACCCCTACTTTGAAATGGAAAAGAATTATCGTACCTTGCACGTTCTCCTTCCTCGTTCCATAAACTGTCTGGGGCAGCTTGATCTTGTCTAGCTAAAGGGTTAGCCCCTGGTTCTGAGGGAAAAAAATTTAGCTGAATGTCCTGGGTGTTGGCAGTTAAAGCACACTCTTTGATCTTGCTGTGCGCCTCTCCCTGAAAGTGATACCTCTGGCTGTGGTGTTAAGGCGTGATAAGCGCCCTATTGGCTGGCCCTGGTTATGCTGTCCATCCATTATTACCCTGATGATGCTGACCGGGACGGCTCTGTTGTAGCAGTCCTCCTGAGCGGTGGTCGTGCTGGCCTTGGGGTCTAAAGTTCTGTAGGTATTACTCTGTGGGTATTGTCCCCTGTTACCTTGCCTCTCCACCTGGTGACCTCTTTAACTCTGAATATAAGGTATGTACCTGTGGCCACCCTTATCTACATTTTACTGTTATGACTAGGGGCGAGTATCTTTCCACGTTTATCCTCTATTAGCCTTTGCATACCCCTTTTCCTAGTATTTTCATTATTTCTCTTCAAATCCTAATGCCTTGTTCACCACTCTACTGAATGGCTCATTGCCATAATAAAATACAGATTTAGAAAGATAGTTCCCTAAGCCATCAATGGACTTTCTTTTATTGATTTCCATCAATTGAGGTGCATGATGTGAGAGATCATTAAACTTTTGACAGATTTTTCGTGTATGAAACTCGTTAACCAACTGTGATCTCACTGGCTTTGGGAGAAAGTGCACCGTAAACTAAACCTTGAATTCCTCCCAAGTTATCTCTACCACTTGAACTAAGCCGCATACAAATCCCCGCTAAAACCTGGCTGTACCTGCTAACCGCTAGGCGGCCAACTCTTGCTTCTACACTAAGGTCAACTGCATCCTCTAGAAGACTAACTCACTTATCTGGATCTAAGTTTCAGCTGCCGATGGACCACTTGCTCCATTAAATTTCTGCCACCTAAGGAATCAAAATCCTTGTTTCGCTTTGCAAATGGATCCCCTTAGTTTCCATGTTGGTTGTTCTGCACAATATAGATCAACTCAGTCTTCACGTTCACTGGTACGGTATTAGCTGTCGTTGTAGCAACTTGCTCAGCCGTAGGATTGTTGTTCCCAACATTTCGTAGTGCGTCCCCTTTTTCCATTACCTTTAAACAACCATGGAAAAATTATTAGCCCACAGAAACACCACCATAAAATGATTCTAACTAGCCCATTGTTCTAAAGTTTGAGGATCACCTAGATCCTTACTTCTTAAGTTTAGGGTAACCTAGAGCTCTGATCCAAACCTGTCAACCCCAAATTTTGAAAATTAAAGATTCGGCTGAGATGAAATCCCAACCTTTATTATATTGCCCAAAACTCAGTATTGAATGTAAACTTAGACTTACACCTCATTTTGGTAAAAAGGTAAATATTAAAGCTCAAAGTCATAATAATTTAAATAGGCATAAAAAGTAAACCATTCCATCCAATTCACGATTATCCAAAAGAAGACACTAATTCAATCGCAAATAAATTAATAATCAAGTCTCAACTTGAAATTAAATTATTACTAAAATCTTGCCCACACGCCAAAGTGTCTAACTAGAAACGAATAAATGCAGAAATAAACTAAATGCCAAAAGATCCCTACGAAGATCCCAATGCTCTACAAAACGCGTTCTCTACCTCGATCAATCAAAATGCTACACTATTACGGCTCTTCCATGATGCAGAATATCTAGTGGAAGTGTCAAAATAGAGTGTAGCGGTTTCGATGATCGAGGTAGAGGACGTGCAGCGTAGAGCATTGGCTAGCTTTAGGATCTTCGTAGGGATCATTTGGCGTTCAGTTTATTTCCGCATTGTTCATTTCTTGTTAGATTTTGGTGTGTGGGCCACATTTTAGTTGAGATTTAATTTCGTGTTGAGGCTTAATTATTCATTTTTTTGGATCGGAATATAGTCTTATTTTGGATAACCATGAATGGGATGGAATGGTTTATCTTTTATGCCTATTTGAATTCTTGTGACTGAGTTTGAAATTTTCCGCTTTACCAAATAGAGATGTAAGTCTAAGTCATACATTCACAATAGAGTCTGATTTTTAACTCGGTGGAATGTTCAATTGTT
Organism: Sambucus nigra; assembly: GCA_949130495.1. Classification (NCBI taxonomy): domain Eukaryota; kingdom Viridiplantae; phylum Streptophyta; class Magnoliopsida; order Dipsacales; family Adoxaceae; genus Sambucus; species Sambucus nigra. The sequence goes on from OX422208.1 coordinate 554,670,186, forward strand.
CAAAATTTGGGCGTGACAGATTTCCACCCCGTGTACCGGGCTGCCAGAGATGGATTCTTGTCGACTTTGTTTTAGGTCGACTTGCTCTGTTATGACGAGATGAAGTCGACGATAGGGCTGGTGACGGTCAGTGGCCACACATAGAGGCGTGAAGAGTATGATGGCCACATTAGGGTTTGGAGGTGGCGAATCCAACTCTAGAACCCTAAATCCCCTTCGCAAACCCTAGCCGCCAACCTCCTCTACTTGACTGCAACCTTTAGTGCCCCCACTAAAGCAACCGTAACTCCATTAAAACCCCGTATCGACGTCGTTGGATGTCGACGACATCTTGCTGACTCATTGTGACCTCCGATCTACCCACACCTACTGCCAATGAGTCTCTAGTCCCCAATGTAGATCTGCGAAACCTTTCCACTCCCATTCCGATGATCTGGTCTTGTGACCCTTGGCACCCACTAGATCTTGGGTCGGCGACAATCATCTCCAGTCAAGCAAGTCACGACCCTATTGTCCCTAAAACCCAAACCCAATAGCTTCCTAATAGAAGAACAAATCCCAAACAGACCTTTGCTCAAACGCCAACTTTACTCCCACAACCTTTTCCATTGACTTGTCACTCCGCTCGACTCGAGCCCTTCCTTAGTGGGATGCCCTTGTTGGAGATTATGTCTATCTTGCTGCGCGAAGATTGACCCGTTGCCTAGCCCACCTCTATCGCCTCCTTCAGCAGCAGGGCGTCGTGTATCGTTCATTGATTGTTTTATTGTCTGAGGCTGCTGATGTCAACTGGATGAGGCACAACTTATTTTACGCTGTGTTGTGTTGTTCAGAGGCCTGACCGTGGACCGTGATTATCAATAATGGCTCGAGAGATGATTACATCCTTTGGATTGATAGAGATGCCACTGATAACCTTGTGTTAGATAAGATGGCTTGGGATTGGAGATTTGATGCGGCTCTGTACACAATGTCATGTGCCATTTCCATAGGGCCATACTCCGACGAGGTTGTGTGCACCGTCGTTGACATGAATATATGCCACTAATTGTTGGGGAGACCGTGGCAGATGAGATCTGGTGGGTACACACGATCGCCGTGCAAACTCATACACGTTTGTTTTTCAAGGGCATAAGATTGTGCTCACTCCGATGCGGGAGTTACCCCTCTGGTTCCATCCATGTCATTAGTGACTACCCGTTTTGTTATTAGCCGAGGAGCGAGATGAGGGCATGTATTATACCCTAGTCAGCCTGTTATTGATCGAGCCTACAGGTGGTGTCTGCAAATGGGCACATGGTTGCCGTGCCTCCGTCACTCAGTAAATTGTGATTTATACAAAAATTAAGAATAGGAAAGCTTGTTTCTGAGCATAAATGAGATTGAGAAATTTCAATAACCCACTGTAGAACGGAACATATTGTGATTGCTCAATGGATTGTACTTACAAGTGAGTGATGGTGATGACTGATGAGGAATGAATTTCAGCCAATCCATTTTAAACCATTTACTGTGAAATGGTAGTATTATATGGGGGATAACAATGAACGGACAACTAGAGAAGCAGGGGAGAAGTATGAATACCGGTATTAGTCTATCTTCCTCACTGCCTATGTGATGTCCTTTATTAGGCTTGATATGTACTTCTTTGATGAATCAAAAGTGTTCCAAAAAATTGAGAATTCCAGCAGCAAATTGATGCATGGTTACGATTTGGACATCTATTAATTTAATCAGTGAATCACTCGCCTGAAAAACTTAACGTAGTGTTGGTACGCACGTATTGTACATCTTTTTTTCCCCAATAGAACTTCATATGTTTTTCATATAAAGTTAAATCTCCTAAAACTTTTGTGCTGTTACGCACATCTTGTACATCCTTTTTGCCCCCACTAGAACTTTACAACAAAAGGCTGTTCAATGGAAGATTTTTCTTCTCAATTTATTTCTGATAAAATTTAGAAATAGGAGAAGTGAAGCTAATAAAAAGTTGTTTGCGGTGAAAAAGATAGTAATAAGTGAATTAGGAAACTACGCGCCTGTTAAGTTGGTAATAACGTACAATTCATATTTATTGCTTGCATAAACGCCTGCTTATTATTTCTAAGCCAGATGTCTGATATAGTTTGTCTCACTCAATTATTTGTTATGCTTTCGCATAATGCAGTCAATAAGGACAGATGTGGCCTGCATCTGGGATGTATTTAATCTTTGTGTAGCCACACTATACATCGCCATTCTGTTTCTCCGGATACCTAGGTTACCGTAATACCTGTTGCATTGAAGTTTCAATGTTTCTCATAATTATCCACATAATTTAAGTCTGGAATTTGTCTGACGTGAAAGTGAATGATCCCTAGGAAGTGTTGTAATTTTCTTATATTTTTTTTGATAAGAAATATTGGAATATTACTTTTTTGGATAACATTTCAATTTTGATCTTTAGACTATTGTTCCTGTATCTCATCGCTTTGAACTAATATGTACTCCTAATATCTTGCAGAAAATTATGTGGATTGGTCCAGTGAAATTTGGCATGTCGAATCAGGATAGTGGAGCATCTAAATTGGCTCTAATGCTTGATAAATTAAGTCGAAGCAATTGTGATATAACTGTTGTTGGGAACATGGCATGCAAGGCTCTCATGAGGGAGTCTAGATCTGTCTCGGTTCACAATATAGTTGAGAATGCTTCAGTTGTTTGGGAGTTTCTCAAAGGAAGAAACCTTCCTGGGCTCATGGCCTTAGATAGGGTATGCTTTCTACAGTTATCTTTAAGTAGCTTTTGTAACTACATATTGCTACACCTCATATTGGGGGACTACACATTTAGGGACGAATCCAAGATTTTTTTTCATTTTTCTTCTTTTGCGTGGAGAAGTGGGTGGGGGTGGGGGTATGTAATACGTACAAACAAAACTAACCTTCTACCAACACAATATGTGAAAACATTAGATAAAATATGTGAATCCATCTTACTTGTAATGGAAAAAACTAACCAAGATATCCATTTGTGGAGATGCATTGTTATGGCTACTTTTTGGATATATGGAATGAGAGAAATTCGAGAATTTACTAAGGCAAAAAGCTAGACAAGGAAGCTAATTGGGAGAAGCTAGACATGGATCTTTTTAATTTGGAATTGATATGCCATGGAAGAAGTGGACATTTGTGGAGATGCATTGTTATGGCTACTTTTTGGATATATGGAACGAGAGAAATTCGAGAATTTCTTAAGGCAAAAATCTAGACAAGGAGGCTAATTGGGAGAAGATTAATGTTTCAGCTACTTCTTGGGCATTTTTGTCTCCCTTGTTTGGATATCTTCCTTTCTTCTTGTTCTCCTTGAGTTGGAATGATGGTATTGTTGGATTCGTCCCCGTGCCTATGTTTTTTTTTCTTTTAATATACGGCTGTATTTTTGCTTTAGGAGACTGCTTTTCCCTTGTATCTCCTCTATTTTTATTCAACGATTATTTTTGTTTATGATAAAAAAATAGAATGAATATGCCTGAAGGTGTAAATTCTGCCAGGTCTGCGGTCAAGACGTCCATATCATTTATGCTGTTAGTTGTAACCTAAAAACACCCATTTAGTTGTTTGTGGGAAAAGCTTGTTAGTCATATTAGCTCTTAAATGAGGGTAACAAGCACACCCAAAGACACACAACTCAGTATAAGAGGGAGATTTCCCTTACAGAAGGGAACAAGGTGAAGGCCACAGTTCTCTGGAGACGAGAGACGGCTAATAAGATGAAGAACAATGGATACATCAACTCATATGACATAGAGGAACTTGGCTAGTATGAAGGGGACAACCCATGTCAGCAACATGCTAGTGTTTGCATACGCCATCAGCAGTGTGAAGGCAGGAAAGGTGATGATGAATCCTATGAGAGGAACATAGATAGTTGAAGGGGGCACTATCATTATATTCCCTGCCTGCTTCCATCACCTTGGAATTGTTGGACCGCGGATAATTGTAATGGAAATCCGTTGTTATTTTCCTTTTATTTCTATTTTCTATTTTTAATTCTTTTTAGGCCTTTTCTTTCCTTAATTAGTCTCCAAGCATGTTGGGAACTAATTATGCATTCTTTTGTTATTAGTTGGTCCTTTTATTCATTTTAGCTAATTACTTGATTAGCAAGTAATCTTTTCCATATAAATACCCCATGTAATCTCATTTGTACTTACTTTTCCCATTCTTGAAATATAAGATAACTTTTGATTCTCTCTCTAAAATTAGGGTTTGGTATTTCTTTTTAGCCATTGACGTGTAGTTTACGTCAAATTGGTATCAGAGCGGGTATCGCCCCAAACATTGGTGTTAGTGTGTATCGGTGTGTGTAGATTATCAAAATCGTACGCTACTCTCTCGATGACTCTAAAGAAATCCAAACGACCACAGTGGGGGATTCAAAAATTAAAGAAAGGCGATCAAGAATGGGGAAAAAACGTTCAAGATCTCATCAAGAACGTTGACTCTCACTTCCGCCTCATCACCATAAATCCGATCATGCCGAAAACCCAAATCTTGAACCCTAATTTCCCTCCAAACCCAAACCCTCCATTCAAGATCCAACACAACCCTTCAAAGGTTTCACCTACCATTTTACAATCCAATCCACAATTTACAAACCCTAGCCTCCAACCCTACAAAATTCCTCCACCACCCCAAACCCTCCAACCCACTACCCATTTTTCAAACCCCAAACATTAAAAAAATTACATTTTCGCCCGATTACCTCCCGAGGCTCAATTCAAGATTATCGGCGGCTAGTTCAAGATTGGTTGTTTCACCCAATCATTCTCCCTCCCTCCCTCACCCTTTTATTTCTATTTTCTATTTTTAATTCTTTTTAGGCCTTTTCTTTCCTTAATTAGTCTCCAAGCATGTTGGGAACTAATTATGCATTCTTTTGTTATTAGTTGGCCCTTTTATTCATTTTAGCTAATTACTTGATTAGCAAGTAATCTTTTCCATATAAATACCCCATGTAATCTCATTTGTACTTACTTTTCCCATTCTTGAAATATAAGATAACTTTTGATTCTCTCTCTAAAATTAGGGTTTGGTATTTCTTTTTAGCCATTGACGTGTAGTTTACGTCAAATTGGTATCAGAGCGGGTATCGCCCCAAACATTGGTGTTAGTGTGTATCGGTGTGTGTAGATTATCAAAATCGTACGCTACTCTCTCGATGACTCTAAAGAAATCCAAACGACCACAGTGAGGGATTCAAAAATTAAAGAAAGGCGATCAAGAATGGAGAAAAAACGTTCAAGATCTCATCAAGAACGTTGACTCTCACTTCCGCCTCATCACCATAAATCCGATCACGCCGAAAACCCAAATCTTGAACCCTAATTTCCCTCCAAACCCAAACCCAAACCCTCCATTCAAGATCCAACACAACCCTTCAAAGGTTTCACCTACCATTTTACATTCCAATCCACAATTTACAAACCCTAGCCTCCAACCCTACAAAATTCCTCCACCACCCCAAACCCTCCAACCCACTACCCATTTTTCAAACCCCAAACATTAAAAAAATTACATTTTCGCCCGATTACCTCCCGAGGCTCAATTCAAGATTATCGGCGGCTAGTTCAAGATTGGTTGTTTCACCCAATCATTCTCCCTCCCTCACTCACCCAGTCGGGTCAAATCAACGATAAAAAATCCCCTCCTAAGCCGGTTGATTGCCAGAAAGATAATAACGAAGAAATTGGGTTGTGTATTAGGGATTTTTTTGACATTTTTGTCGAGGATGTTTGGGTGGCTAGCACGTACTTTCGCAAGCCAGAAACTTTTGATTTGGGAGATTTCTTCCTAATCTTTGGGAGAGGGGATGATGATTTGATGAGGATGGATCTGATGTTATCTCTCTTGGGGAAGAGGTGGTGATCTTGGGTGATGTGATTGATGGTGGGTATGTGGACCCATTTTTGGTGACATTTGATATACGCTTGGTGGATATTTTTTGTGATTTGGTGTTAAGGAGGCTCATCACGGGAATCTCGGGCCAAGATTTTGTTGGTCGGCCATGTTTGGATGGTGATCCTATTCTCCATGGAATTATTGCAAGCCGGTACAAAGGACGTTTCCGAGAACTACTCTTCTTCCTAGTAAGGAGTTCTTGGATGGTTGACTTGCTTTCTTACCGTTCATCTCCTATGCTCGAGGACGAGCTTTTCGAAGCTGCGGAGAGTGATTCGTTGTTATTTTCCTTTTATTTCTATTTTATATTTTTAGTTCTTTTTAGGCTTTTTCTTTCCTTAATTAGTCTCCAAGCATGTTTGTGACGTAAGCTACACGTCAATGGCTAAAAGAAATACACCAAACCCTAACTTTAGAGAGAGAATCAAAAGACTTCTTATATTCAAAATGGAGAGTGTCCTCAAATGAAGATTACAAATGGGTATTTAAAGGGAAGTAGTAGCTTAAGTTACAAGTTAAGGCCCTAATTACAATAATGCCATTACTACTCCTTACGTCTAAATACTAAAGTAAAACAAAGGAAAATACAAAATAAAAGAAAATACAAAATAAAAGAAAAATGATAAATAATCCCTAAAAAGGGCACATTTCCATCACTCTCCCCAGCTCTGAAAAGCTCGTCCTCCAGCGTAGGAGATGAACGGTAAGAAAGCAAGACAACCATCAAAGAGCTCCTCACTAAACACCTCTTGTACCGGCTTGCAATAAATCTCGGGAGAATAGGAACACAATCCAAACGCGTCCGACCAACAAAATCTTGGCCTGAGATCCCCGTGATGAACCTCTTCAATGCTAAGCCGCGGCAAACTTCCTCCGAGCGCCTATCAAAAGCTACCACAAATGGGTCCACGTACCCACCACATAGAGCATCACCTCTAATCTCCAAATTAATCCCAAGAGAGATAATCTCCAATCCAACCTCATCAAAATCATCATCCTTTCTCTCAAATATTGGAAAAAAATCTCCCAAATTAAATGTTTCCGGCTTGCGAAAGTGCGTGCGAGTCACCCAAACATCCTCGACAAAAACGTAAAAAAAATCCTCAATACACAACCCAATTTCGTCGTTTTGATCTTTCTTGAAATCAACCGACTTGGGAGGGGAGCTTTTATTGTTGATTTGACCCGCTTGGGTGAGTGAGGGGGAAGAATGATTGGGTGGAGCAACCAATGTTGGACTAGCCGCCGACACTTTTGAATTGAGCATCGGGGGTGAATCGGGGCAGAAACGTAATTTTTTTTTGTCGGGGTTTGAAAAATGGATGGAGGGTTGGAGTTCAGAGGGCTTAGGGTTATGGGGTCTAGGGTTTGGGTCGACGGAGGTGGCTAAAGGCAGCGGGGTGGTCGGAATAGGGTAGGGGAAAGTGTCGTAAGCAGGGCGTGGGGGTAGGGCTGGCCTCGCGACTGGGTCGGCAGTCCCTAAGGCAGATTCTGGTGGCCGACCTGGGTCGGAGGCGGGGTGTGGTGAATTATTTGGGTCGGGGTTAGATTTTCGAAGGTCGGGATTTTTTTTTTTTTTGGGGGGGGGAGCATCGGAGGGGGAGTGGGCTGCAGGAGTACGATGGCAGGCCCTGGTGTGGGGAAAGTAGCAGGGGGGGGGGCTGGGTTGTGGGTTTGTGGGCCGTAAGCAGTAGGGTTGGGGAACGGGGCAGTGGAAACGGTGAAATATGGGTAGGCTAGGGTGGTCGGGGTGCGAGAGTGGTAGAATAGCGGTTGTGGGTAGAGATTTCTAGGGTTAGGGTTTTGAAAATAGGTATAGATTTGTTGTTGTGATTGTACCCACTCTCCCGTTCGCCTTTGAATCTCCTTATTTAGTTGTTTGGATCTTCTTGGAGCCATTGTTTGTAGCGTACGATTTTGATAACAAAAATACACCGATACACCAACTCCAATGTGGAGCGACACCCGCTTTGATACCAATTTGACGTAAACTACACGTCAATGGCTCAAAGAAATGCACCAAATCCAAACTTTAGAGAAAGAATCAACTGATATCTTATATTCAAAATGGAGAGTGTCCTCAATGAAGACTACAAGTGGGTTTTTAAAGGAAAGGACGCTTAGGCTCCAAGATAAGTCCCTAGTTACAAAACGCCATTACTGCTCCTTACCTCTAAATACTAAAGTAAATCAAAGGAAAATACAATAACAAAATAAAAGAAAATACAAAATAAAATAAAAATGACAAATAATCCCTAAAAGGGGTCCATTCGACCAATTTGGGACTAATTAGGCATTCTCTTGTTATTAGTTGGTCCTTTTAGTCATTATAGCTAATTACTTGATTAACAAGTAATCTTTCCAATATAAATACCCCATGTAATCTCATTCGTACTTACTTTTCCCATGCTTGAAATATAAGACAACTTTTGATTCTCTCTCTAAAATTAGGGTTTGTTATTTCTTTTTAACCATTGATGTGTAATTTACGTCAAATTGAGTTTCAATTTAGGCCAAGAATTTCTTGGAGTTATTAAGGACCTAAGATTTCCACTTCATGAAGTATAAACAGGTAAAATGAGTACAATTACAAGTAAAGGGAACATATTATTTATATACAAAAACAAAAATAATGGCGAAACGCCATACTTTAGAATTATTAAGATAAAGGGGGAAACAATATTGATTTCATTAGATATTTGAAATGTTGGGGGTGTGGATTTACCCAAAGCACAACCTGAGAAAAGGCTATATAAATCTAATTTCAAAACAATAGTTTATTCAACCTTGAAAAGAACATAACTTTCTCGGAGGGAGGTCCTACTCTGTTATGTCACAGTGGAGATGACTAATGAGGTGGAAAGAGATTGAATCAAAGCACACAAAACATGACATTCTTAGCAAAATTGAGTAATGGACAAGTTTTTATGCATGGAGGGAGTAACATAGACATTATTGAGATGAAAGGAGGAAAACCCAAATAGATGTGCCATGTTATGCCTATTTGCAATAGGAAGCTGATCACCGTTGTCAAGAACAGAATCTGGGCCAGAATAGGGGAAGCCCTGTTGAAGAAAATCTGAATTTATTGTCATGTCTGGGGATGCAACATTATTTTCATACCAAGAATAATCATATGAGGGTTTGTAGGGATATAAATGAAAAGAGTTGAAAGAGTGAGCTTGTGGAGTGTCCTCGTCAATTTGACGTCCAACAATGTTAGAATGTTGAGAACCTTTGCCCTGTTCTTTGACGAAAAAGACTCTTGTGAGTTGTTCATATGCTTAAAGAGATCTCCTGGTAAAGGGGTACCGGGGTATCGGAGTCATAATGGCGGCCATAACCCTTTCTTCATTGATTCATATTGTGCTTCCCGACAAACTCCTTTTTCCTATACACAGAAAGAGGTGGGGACAGAGCATAGCCCCTTGGAAGGACACAGACGAGGAGTCGATTTCAAGGCATCAATAGTCGTCCTCTTCCTCACCCAACTTATCGTATACTATAACAACTATTAGGGCTGGGATGCCAAGATATGATATGGGTAGAGTGGGTCGGGAGATCTATATGGATAGAGAAGCGGGAAGAAGGCAAAGGTCAAATCTGACTTCAAGTGGGTCTTGCCCTTGATAGTCTGCCGACTTCAATCCTTGTGAACCTAGTTAAAAAAACTGGTGCTGCCGAGGTTTCAGGCTCAGGCGAGGTAGGAATTTTTTTACATCTTAACCGGTAGTGATGATTTTTCCTCCTCGTTTAGGATTACTGAATTCCCCCATGCTTTGCCTGCCTACTGCTCAGCTCCCCTTTCGAATGGAGCTACAACGTTTTGGGTTAGGAAAGACTCACTCCTTACTAGGTTCGACCCCAGATAGATGATCATGAAAGAATTGGTAAATTGAATTTCCCTGTCTTTCTTCTCCAATTGGAGGTCTATGTATATAACTCTTACAATGTGTATAAAGGAAACATACAAGCATGATTTGGGCCTAAAATTAAGCCTAAGATAGTCACATATTTACACCAATGATTCCTATAAAATATGGCATGTTTTAAGGAACATGTTTCCATGTTTTAAGAAACATGTTTCATGGAGCTTTAACACTCCCCCGCAAACTCGACTGTCCTGGAGAGGCGGGGTTGGACCTTAGCAAGCAGAGTGAAACGATGCTTGTGGAGCCCTTTGGTAAAAATATCCGCAAGTTGATTCGGAGAGGGGACGAAATGAACTCGATGAGAGCCGATCAGGAGACGTTCTCGAGTAAAGTGATAGTCTAGCTCAATGTGTTTGGTACGGGAATGAAAAACAGGTTGGAGGCCATGTAGGTAGTGCTGAGATTATCACATTAGAGGGTGATTGGAAGAACCAAGAGGAGGTGCCATGTTACCTGTATAAGTGATGGGGAGATGATCACCATTGCCAAGTTAAACGGTGTCTGGTCCAGAATAAGGATGACGTTGCTAAAGGAGCGCAAGATTGCCGATGATGTGGGTGGAGGCTCCGATATCAGGAGATCAGCTGGGTCATAGGAGGGCTGTATATGTTGGGCTATCTGAAGTCCAGCAAAGGCAGAGTTGAGGGAGCGAGGTACTAATGGATGGGTAAAGGTGGAAAGGCGAGAGCAAGTGCGGACTAAGTGACCAAAGCCAGAGCAGAATTGGCATTGGGCCATGGGTTGCTGTGTAGGACCAGATCAAAGAATGCCAGGCTGAGGGTAATTGGTGTTGTTGGAATATGAGCGGTTTGGGGTCCGTCATCCTTTCTAACGGTAGTTGTTGTTTCGATAGGTGGTATGAGAAGGAGGGGCATGTTGAGAGGCTAGGAGAGCAGCAGGCGGGGTGATGGGAGTGGACTTGTGGTAGGCTTCGTAGTTCAGCAAATGAGACCGGAGTTTGGAAACATCAGGGAGAGCGTCAAAGCTCTCAATGCAATGACAAGAACCTCGAACTCAGGGCCTGACCGTTTTGAACAGAGTTAACAAGATCCATGTTGGAGATAGGTTCACCAATAGTGGCAAGAGCATCGACAATGGACTTGGTTTCCTGAAGATAGTCCGTAATGGAGCAGGTGCCACGAGCGAGACATGTGAGCCTTTTTCGGTAGAGATAAACATTTGCAATTGACTTCTGAGATAAGTGAGTCTTAATAATGGCCCAAAGTTCAATTAGAGATTCAAAAAGAGTAGTGGTGACTAGAGTTTTGTCAGCACGGAGCCCAGATGGTCAGAGGTGGGGTGAATAAGAGCCATTAACAAAACGAAAATAATCTTGCCCATAGAGAAAGGCATCAATTTGGTGGTACAACGAAAGAAAATTATCATTGGTTAGTTTGACTCTGACAAGATGGGTAATGTTGGGGACTTGGATATGAGTAGGAGGGTTTTGGGCAAATGAGATTTCTGTAGTATTGGTTGACATGGTTGGGGATGAAATTGCGAAAGAGTAGTTTTTTTTTCGAGATCTGAAATAATGGATTGTCTTGTGAATAGTGCTGCGATAAATAATAACCCAGTGAACAGTACAGGATGAATAGTACCGTGAAGATCAATACCGAGGAGAAGAGGAGAAGAGGGAGGAGGTGGTGCAATGTGGTGGCTGCATTGTGGCAGAGGGAGGAGCTGTGGTAGGGGATGGAGAAGAAGAAGGAAGGAAGAGGCTGCTGCCTGGGAGAGAGAGCATCGTGGGTTTGGTTGATACCATGAAAGAATTGGTAAATTGAATTTCCTTGGCTTTCTTCTCCAGTTGTGTATAGAAGGAACATATAAGCATGATTTATGCCTAAGATAGTCAAATATTTATACTAATGATTCCCATAAAATATGACATGTTTTAAGAAACATGTTTTATGGAGCTTTAACAGATCATGCAACGGAGAGGTGTGGGCATGAACAAGCACCATGTCCAAAACCAAGCAAAACTGATATGCAAAGGAGGAGAGGTGTAGGAGGTTCTGAGGAAGGGGGAGAGCCAAACCAACGGAATTCATGCACGGGGGATCATGACGACCATTGTTGTTCTGAGAAACCAGAGTTGTGTAAAGAAGGTGCCGAGGTTTGGGAAGCCAGAAATGCGTAGGGGGTAGGCTATGCCAAGGTCTTATGACGAGCCTCAAACTTGAGCAGTCGAGAATGCAGAGTAGAGAGTTGAGGCAAATTGTCAGAACTCTGATAAATTTGGGACCAGATATAACAACATTAACTATCCGTGTTCGAGACAGGCGCTATAATAGCAGCAAGGGAATCGGCAATGGATTTGGCTTCTTGAAAGAATTTCAATGTGTACTGTGCAAAAGTCCATTAAGTCCGTTTTTGATAATAAGAGTAATTATCAACGGCCTTTTTGAAAAATAACTGCTGAATACTGGACCATATGGCAGCAGAGGTCTGACAAACCAATAACAGCAAGCTTGGGCTTGGAGAGTGTCGCAGAAATAAGACCAACAAGAGTTTTGTCAGTTTGGGGCCAGATAGTATGTCTCAAATCATTGGCAGAAGGGCAGCAGGCGTGAGTCATTGGCTAGTTATAATAAATTCTGGCCGTGCAAATAGGACTCCATCCGATGAGACCAGAGAATAAAATTATCATGGTTCAGTTTCATGGTAACAAGTTTGGTGCTAGTAGGTACAGTGAAAGGGAAGCGGTAGCAGCAGGTGTTGTAGAGATGAGGGTAGAGTCTGCTTAAGTATCGGTAGACATGATGGACATAGCAGACGAAATTATTTGTCAGAGCAGAAAGAGAGGGGTCGAACTGAAGTGAAGTACAGAGAAGGGATCACCGAAGGAGTATTGCAATTGACTAAAGTGTGGTGAAGTCACAGGGTTGCCCAGAAGGTCGCGAAGAAACGGAAATGGGGGAAATAAAGAGATTGATTAGGCAGATGCCATGTAAGAGAAATGTTATCTGTGTATTCATTTCCCGATATGGAGGAAAATATATACAAGTCAAGTGAACTAAATGAAGAAAATACGAAGTGCCTAAGAATTGACCTAGACTCGTGCCTAAATATGACCCTAAAATAATTGACAAAATATTTACAGTAAATGGAAAATTCTAGATTAATTGGTCTCACATTAAAGAGTAAGTCAACTTCACTCACATGGTTAGTTTCTTACGTTGCCCTCCTAAGTATTATCTTACAAATGCCTAACCTTTGCTGTGTAGTTGCTGAAGTTAATGGCTTTAACTATTGAAATATACCACGAAAGAAAATCCATTACCTATTGAACAGCCCTCAAAGATAAATTAGTTGAATCTGGATAAGATAGCTTCTAAACATTGTGAATCTTTTATGAAGAAACATTAATCAAAATTAAAATTACTATAAAAAATCCATGCAGGACCTATTCTTGTTTAAAGATAGTATTGTTGTTGTGTGTGTGTGTGTGGGGGGGGGGGGGGGGGGGGGAGTAAGCATTAGGCATGGAAGGGGCTGATGGGCGAGAGATGCTGCCTGCTTTAATTTGTAAAATATGATTTTATTTTGTTCGCATAAATCAACTGTTTCCTAATAGTAAAAAAATTAATTCTCCTCAAGTTAGCACTTGATTACCTTTTAGCAATTAATTTGTGCAGGCATACCCGTTTGAGGTTAAATGGAATGTTACGTATGCTGATCCGGCTCTACCTTTGGTAGTTGATATTGGAAGTGGTACTTCTTTATTACTGGCTTCCTGTAGTTTCTTCATAAAACCAAAGTTTCATATAAAGTTAATACCGATTTGTATGCATGATGAAACACACATCTCATTTATGACCTTACTCACCTTGTGTCTCCTCCAATTAACTTTCAGTCATCCCATAATGTTTGTCCCTTGTAGGAAGTAAAAGTACAAGGTATTTTCACTTTTCTAACCTTTTTTATCGGAAACAAAAAAATCACTGATAACAAAAAGAGTCACAATAGAGGACAGGTTGTCTGGTAGTTGATTACAAAAAAGAAAAACTATCACATCTACAAAAAGCATCCGCAACTGCTAACAACAAAACAAATCTATATCAGCCTATAACCCACCAAAACAAGAATGTCCTACGGCCACAACAATGCTGCACAAAAGCAATCTCCAATGAAAAAATATGTGTGATCATTCCAGGATAAAGATGTAAAGGACGGAATCCCCACAAAACATGGAGGCACGACCTCCCAAGAAGATGCTGACTATTTAATTTTCTGCCAAATGCATTCTTTTTCTACCTCCCCCCCTAAAAAATTCTGGAATTTCTTTCGATCAAAATATTCCAAAAGTTCTTGAATTCTGAAAATTTCTCAAGCACATCAGCTTTGTAGTCTTTAAGTGTTCACTGTGGGTAGGTTACTAATTTTATGTAATGATATTGTTGTGTCAATCATTTAGAGTTCACAAGCTTCAACTGAAAGTTCCTTAAGCATTTGTGCTCAGCTGTTGGGGTCTTGAATGGAATGAGTTTTCAGTTTGCATAGGTGTTGCCCACAATCTCCACGGACAACCCTCAGCACACTTGGCTAGCACCCTATGTCTATCATTCATTTCAAACTAAATTGGCTATCCTGTTGCAGGAAAAACTATTAAATATTTTCCCTACACAAGAATGATGAAAGGAAGTAGAAAATGCTCCCAGAAATGAGCAATAATTAGAGAAGGAAGAAAACTGCAAACTAACAATTAATTAAACAGTCAATAATAATCAATATTTCATTCATTCAAGTCTCTCCAAAAACGGAGATTACATTTATTTATAGGCTCAAAATCCTACTAAGAGATAATTACCAAAGGATCATTATTAAAGATAAATACTAAAGATAATTATTATTAGATAAATACTAATAAATATCCTAATATCTTAAATATAATAAATAAATAGAATATCAAGTAACTTCTCATCCAATCCATTTTCATTCCCCATCATTTCTCCCTCGTTGAAAAGAACTCTACTCTTAAGATTGAAGATGGCAAAAAGACTCCCATAGAGCTGGAACGTGTTCGTGAATCAACTGGTAAAAATAACACTAAAAATCAACTGCTAAAAATCAACTGGTCATGTATAAATTCCAATCTGGTCCATGCATAAGGGTTTCATAGACGAAAGCGGATCAACTGGCACCGGTGCTAGACAAGTTGGATCTCCATCTATGTGAACACGTCATCTTAATAGGTGACTCCAAAATATCTTGTAAAGTGGCATGTACTCTTTAAAAATAATAGGACCAATATTTTAATTCATTGATAAATACGTAAAATATGCACTAGGTCCATACTTAAGAATAGCAAAAATAAGTTCATTAAATATTAATTTAAAATAGGGTTATTTGGGTTTTGGCCCCCCAGTAGTTATACCCGTTTGGATTTTGGCCCCCAATTAAAAACTATTATATATTTGGTAGACCTGGCAACGGGTTGGTTCGGGTCGTGTTCTTGTCGGGTCTTAACGAATTCGTGTGGGATTTTGCTCAACCCGAACACGATTCGTTAACTTAATGGGTCATGATTCCAATATTCGTACACGATTCATTTTCCTAACGGGTTACACGACACGAACCCATTAAGGTAACGAATCATTTTCGGGTCTTAACGGGTTTAACCCGTTGTACCCATTTAACCCAATATGAACCGATAGACATGTACCAATAAGACCCGTTAGCTGCCAATAAGACCCGTTAGCTTTGCATAATTACATATTTAGCCCTCTCAAACTAAAAATATTATTTTTACTATTCCCTACATATCTTAACGGGTCATAATGGTTACTAACGAGTCACACGACCCGGTATGACATGAACAGTATTCGGGTCTTAATGGGTTGTTATCGGGTGAAGCAAATTTAACCAACCCGATTCGTTATTTTTAACGGGCTATCGTGTTAACCTGACAGTGACCCTTACCCGATAAGCCTTGACCCATTAACTGTTAATTTCGGGTCGTTTCACATTTTTCCAAGTCTAATATTTGGCCCCCAATTTGGACTTCCCTATCAGTCAAACGTTAGTGCAGTGTTTTTTAATCGATATAAAGACGAAAATGACCATTTACATGTTAAGGGATTACAATAGGATTTGAAACACAATTGTTATGGGCTTCTATTGGATTCAAATGGGTTGAGGAAATACCACCAGTCTAAACCATCTCCAATCACCTGACATCCAGCCTATGAAGCACGAACACTCTTCCGGAATCCAACGTGTCGTGTCCGACTATGTCTCGGACACCAATGAAGCACGAACACTCTCCTGGAAGCCACGAGTCAGCTTTGACTCAAATGATGGTGATTGTGCTTTATTTATGATTCTTAAGGTCAAAGTGTATTTGAATTTTGTTTTGTATGGTCCATTTTCTTAATTTCAGTTAAAAATGCTCTAATAATGTATTTTATGGAGAAAATCTGTTTTATTTCATTAATATATATTATATATTATACGTATAATAACGTGTCGTATCCTAGTTTTTGGATCAATCACGTGTTACGTGTCGCGTGTCGAAACACATATTACGTGTCCGTGCGTCATAGCATCCATCCATAAAACATCA
Source organism: Sambucus nigra (assembly GCA_949130495.1). Taxonomy (NCBI): domain Eukaryota; kingdom Viridiplantae; phylum Streptophyta; class Magnoliopsida; order Dipsacales; family Adoxaceae; genus Sambucus; species Sambucus nigra. The sequence continues at coordinate 554,686,625 of OX422208.1, forward strand.
TTTTCACCACTATCGTGAATCTCCACCACCACCGAATTAGTTCTCCACATAAAACCACCACTCATTCAAGCACCTCTACCACCGCAAAACAACCACTACAACCTGACGTCGGAATCTCAACCCACCACAAACCCCAACCCCTTGAACCGAAACCCACCCCAACTCCTAAAAAATCGAAATCGCTACTGACCCCACCCACTCCCTGTAACTTAAAAACCCATATTTGAAACCCATAAACCCCTATCTGAAACCTAAAACCGAGATTCGAAACCAAAAACAAACTCAAATCCAAACCTATTATCCTAAATCAAAAGTCAAATCCAAACACTATTAATCCAAATCCTTCATATTGGGTTTTGATTTCATTATCATTTTTGATACACGGGAGAGGGTTTTGGTTTTGATTTCGTTTTTGGTTTGTTTTTTTTTTGAGAGAGAGAGAGGGGGGGGGGGGGGGGGGAGGCAATTGTTCGGGTAATGGGGGGTTTTAGCACTGACATAGGTGGTTGTGGGTTTTGGAGTGGCGCTGGCAGCGATTTTTAGGTGGGTGGTGTTTGTTAGTCGTGATGTTGGAGAGAGAGAGAAGGTAACGTGGCCAACGAAATCACCGATGAAGGAACCCCCTCCGCCCGTTCTTTGTTGCATCCATTCGAGGGAGATAAAACAGACCCACTTGGTGGGTTTCCTTTGTTTTTCTATTTTTGTTAAAGCTAGGGCCATTTTCGTTCTTTTATAAGTAAAAAAATTGTCGACTAATGTTTGACTCACTGGGCCGTTTAAATTGGGGGCCAAATCCAAATGGGTATTACTATTGGGGGCCAAAACCCAAATCACCCTTTAAAATATTGGGATGAAGATGAATTTTGTGACTCGCGTGACATCAAAGAAACAATAAGACCCTTATGATGAAAGTAGTTGAGAACATCGTCAATATAATTTGTTTTACAAGGCACAAAAGTAAGCGAATGGACAAACTTTATGGTTTCTGAAGGTGGCTAATAACAGGATTAATCAGCTCTTTAGCATTAGGCGAAGGGACATCCTTAATAAGTGCAGGAGAGGATATTGAAAATGTGATAGCATTCAAAGATCACTCCGTTGTATATTGAAAATGTCTGTCTATATTTATAGTGTTAACGGGGGCCAATTTAATCCGTTGATCTTCAATTGCCATAAAGGATGATAACTCAGCCGTCAACTTTGAATTTTTGGCTTGCTTAAGGTGAGAAAAACGTGTAGACACAACATGAATATTATTGATGTAGTCATGATACTCGTAAGTGGAAGTATTGAGTTGTTGACTAGATGAAAAGAATGTCTTTTCTCTAGGATGTACTCACTTGTGTTCGAGATTGCACGACTCTTATCACTAAGATCCTGATGGACAGACCTACTGTAGCGTTGTTCGATCTCTTCTTAATTCAGGTGGTTGCCGAAGAGGGTCAGAAGTCAAATTTGTACAACTTTAATCGAGAAAGTCACGTAATCTGGCTAAACCTTGTTGAAGGTCCCGAATGTCTTGTTTCGAGGGTGAATTACTTTCTCCGTCACAACTAGTGACGCGTAATAATTGAATGGAAATGTGGTCGTAACTAGGCATATTTTGATCCCTAACAATGAATGGTCCAACTTTATTAGATCCCTCATTATGAATTGTTTCATAATGGTACATCTCACTAAGTTGAGGAGGCATTTCCCTACCATTAAACCACTTGTAGGAGTTTTCAACCTCCAAAAGCATCAAAATAGATTTGCTCCAAAGTTTTAAGGTTGGACCATTTAAATTTCACAAGTTTCATTATTATATAAGAATCTAATGCCGTAATAAATTTATCAATGGTATCCTTCGTGTTCTCCTTTATGTCACATAATTTTGTAGGGTATTAAAATTGCAAAATAATAAGACACACTACAAGAGTCTTGTAGAAGGTCATCCCATTGGGCATATAAAGGGTCTCTATAAGAAGTGGGTAAATATCTCATCTTTAAATGGTGTATTCATTCCATGTGGTGATAGATGTTTTGTTCTAAATATCTCTACCTTTACAAAATGATTGTCAATGATGCTTGGTACATCCCCCAAGTTATTCTTTGGCAATATAAACGAAATGGGATTCAATCCCACCTAACCAAGAAAAATAATCGTCCATCTCCTCTAGCCATTCTAACATATTAGAGTTGCCATCAAAAGTAGGAGGTACTCAAACTAGTTAATCACGTGTGTTTGAGTCGTAAGAAGCATACCTATGATGGTCAATATAGTGGTGATGGGGGAAAATGAATGGCATAGTTCATGTGGAGTGGGTGGGCTGGAATAAGCAAAGCTATGATAGTCTGGATAGTGGTGATGTGAGAAAAATGTATGATATTGCTCAAGTGGAGTGGGTGGGGTTGGGTCACACTATGGATCATATATACTCATAGTTGACTCGGTTGAAATTATAACACTTTTAAGAATTCAGAATTAAAATAAACTAAAGAAATGATTTTTTTAAAATTTAATTTAACTTGTTATTATTTTTTTTGGCAAAAAACTATATGATAGTCAGATTATGGACCCTTTGCAAATGTTGGTAATTTACTAGTGAAAAGTATGATATACAAAATTAATTTAAAAGGAAAATGCATACCTTAAACAAATATAAGCTCCAACTCATGTGACCGAAGAATGCCAAATGACTTTTGTAGATGAAGCTGGACAATACAAAGGCTCCGGTAGTATTGCTCCAAAGGCGAGCAAAGGGTGCCAGATAACTGATTAAGGCCCTGAATCAACGCACAAGATGCCTCAATTATAATAACATGAAAAATAAAGTTTTTATATATTATTTTATTAATTTGGCTCTGGTCAGTAGGTGATGTGCCAAGGCAACAAGGTGCTGAGCTTGGGGTTTAAAAAGAGACAATTAAATGGGTCGACTTGGTTTTAGTGGTGTACTGGTATGGGATGTGGTTGGGATTGTTGAATGTGGTGAGCTAATATGGGTTGGGCCAACTTGAAAGCGAGGCACAACAAAGATGTGGCTTGATTTAAACCACATGAAGTTCAGATGTGGCTTGATTTAAACCACATGAAGCTTCTGAACTGGATTTTCTTTAAAACACTCAAACAGATTGATGTAAATGACACCAAATGAGTAATAAGAAGAAGATATCACACGTCTCAACCCTCAATCATTAAACTATCCAAAATATAGAATACCTCAAATGAGAGGCTACAAATGGGGTATTTATAGGTCGGAAGTAGCTTGGGATCTAAGCTATTGGACTAATTACAATTATGCCCCTAGATGCCACTTGTCCTTTCCACCTCTAAATAAAGAAAATGCAATGCCTTATCAAAATAAAAGAAAATAACGAAAATACTATAAAATCTTAAAAATGACGAAAATATCCTCAATATTCTTGATTCACATCATTCTTCCCGTCTTCGAAAAAGCTCGTTCTCGAGCCTGCAAAATTGGAGAATTGTGTGAGAAGCTCCAAAAATGTGCGGAAGAGAGGCAAAAACTTGTGGGGCCAAAAGTAATTTTCTGAAAATTTGGAGGAAGAGGCTATTCTTCAATTCTTGCTTCATATCTCTTTCATCTTCCTCTTGCTTCTCATGTCAACAACCATCAAGAATAGCTTCCACCCAGATCAAAAATCAAGTTTGGGCGGCCTAACCCTAGTTCTTGAATATGTTGGAGAGTGCCACCTAGGGCAGAGGGTAGATAGGCTAGCATAGGAGGGATTTGAGTTGAAACCCTAGGGTATTCTCCACTGGATCGGGCTTGTTTCTTGTCGGATCTTGGTTGCTGGAATGGATCTGTGTCAGATCTGAGTTGCTGATGGAAACTGAAGGTTGTCTGGTGCTGTTCGTGTTCGGAAAGAGGTTGGAACCCTTGATCGGAGTCGGACGCACGCCGAAAGAGGAGACCGGAGCCCGTTGGTGTAGATCGGGCGTGGTTTGGCTCTTGCCAGCGGCTGTTAGGGCAGTAGATCGACTGTTATCACTGTCTTGTTGGCGCTGGATCTGACCTGTAGACTTTTTCGAGGAACTCCGGCCACCTTGGGGGTGGTTCGGTCACGTGGGGGCTGGGATTGACGTGGGCCGAGGGCTCCCTCACCCTGAACAGGGCCGAATGTTGTTGGTACAGTGTTGGCGGGGCAGGCCTGCAGGGCTGGCCATGGTGGTCGCCTGCCTCCGCCGCCGGTTCGGTGGTTTGGCCATTAGGGTTTGGTGGGGTTTTTTTTTGGGGGGGGGGGGGGGGGGGAAGGGGCGTGAAATGGGTAGCGGAAGCGTAAATAGAGGTGTTTTGGTGGCTAGGGTTAGGGTTTCTTGAGTAAGGGTTAGGGTTTTGGGTGGTGGTGGAAGGGCGGCGAGCCTCAAGATCCTCAAGTCGCGTCAAGAGGTGGTCCAAAACCTCCACAAATCGATCATAACGAGTTTTCATGGGAGCATGTCTCCTCTTAAAACCCATTTGTCGTTGTTTACGATTTTTTTGCGTTTTTTTACAACAATAACAACAACAACAACAACAGGTAGAACAAACGAGATTCTGATACCAATTGACGTAAATGATGCCAAATGAGTATTAAGAAGAAGATATCGTACGTCTCAACCCTCAATCACTAACCTCTCCAAAATATAGAATACTTTAAATGAGGCTACAAATGTGGTATTTACAGGTGGGAAGTAGTTTGGGCTCTAAGCTATTGAACTAATTACAGTTATGCCCCTTGTCCTCCCCACCTCTAAATACTGAACAAAAGAAAATACAATGCCTTGTCAAAATAAAAGAAAATGACAAAAATACTATAAAATCCAAAAAATGATGAAAATATCCTTAATATTCTTCATTCACATCACAGATACTTACTTTTCTACTAATTAGATAATATTTCTCCAATCTAGGGCTTCTTCATAGCGGCGCACCCAGAACAGCTAGGGTGGTGGGCATCGACTGTGGAGCTGAGTTCAGGCAGCGGAGATGTCGATTGGAACGGCCAGAGAAATATGTATATATATAGTGAGGCTCTCCAAGATACTTCCTAACAACATACCTATAAACATGCCCATTTTTAAAAATAGTAAAAAAATATGTTTTTCAACCAAATTTGGTATACATGATGTCATAATGAGGAGATCATGTACAAAAAATTTCAGCCGAAAATACAACTTGGAAGTGGGTGAGATGATCACAGGTTTCAACGATTAAAAATGCATGTATTCATCCAATTTTCAAAAGCCCACTTCCAAGTTGTATTTTTGGATAAATGTTTTTGTAAATGATCTCCTCGTTACGGAGATCATGTATACCAAATTTGATTGAAAAATATATTTTTTTTACTATTTTTAAAAAATGAGTATGTTCTTAGGTATGTTGTTAGAAGGTATGTTGGAGAGTCTCACTGGGGTGGGTGTGTGTATATATATGTATATAATTTATCTGTTTTTCGTCTTCTACTCTCTCTCTCTCTTGATGGTGGGCTTCGATGGCGGACGGATTGTTTGGGTGTGTAGTGGATGGTGAATGTAGTTGTGGATTAGGACTTATGTTGCATAGGTGATGCAAGTTTCTATTTTTTTGATTGGGTCTGAGAGAGACGGGTTGTGGTTCGTCCTTCAGTAGTGATGGTGTATATTGATGGGTGAATACGGATGGTTGGATTTGGAGTTGGTAAGGGCAATAGCGATGGTGTGAGTCCGGTGGATCGAAAATGGATGGTGATGGGTTTAGGAGCGAGGGTAGTTTCAGGCGGAGTTGTATGGAGGATTAAGTTTATGTGGTGGTTGATGCGAGTGGTGGGTTTGCTAGGATGTGTCAGTTGCCCTACGAAGGTTGACAAGGGTTTTGGGATGGTTCAACTGGCATTTATTTGAATGATTGAATATGATAGTTTTTGGATTGAAAAATACCGATGAAATGTGGTGAGGGATCGGGATTAGGCTCTGATACCTGATGGTGCAGGAGAAACTATTAAAAAGCTTCACTAAATAAGATTGATGAAAAAAATAGAAAATGCTCAAAGAAATGAGCAAAAATTAGAAAAGAAAGAAAACTACAAACACACAATTAACTAAACTCTCAATAATACTCAATATTCCATTCATTCAAGTTTCTCAAAAAATGGAAATTACATTTATTTATAGGCTAAGAAAACTACTAAGAGATAATTACTAAAGGATAATTATTAAGTATAAATACTAAGAATAATTAATAGGAGATAAATACTAATAAATATCCTAATATCTTAAATATAATAAGTAAATAAAATATCAAATAAATCCTCATCCAATCCTTTTTCGGTCCCCATCACATCCCTTGTCCCAAACTTCATTCCCATTACAGGTTAAACATTTGACATATCTTTTGTTGGTTTAAACACAGAAAATTTACTTCTATTACTTACCAACTGACCCTCTTCTTCATTGTATTTGTATGATATGGGACTATCATAATCATACGAGCCTATGTAGTCACTATTATATCCCCTCCCTTCAACTTCTCAACTCCAACAAGTTGTTCGACCTCATCACTTGGTGCAGGGACTGATATTTCTTCCACCAAAACGTTGTTCCTTTTTCCTTGCTTCTATTAATTCATCATCGTCACTAACATATTCTAGACTATTGCTATAATTATCTTTGTCTATATATGTTGGATTTCATGTTATTTGAGTATTTTTCCCTTTGTATATTGGTCCATCCATGTTTTGGGCCTTAGTTGTGTGGTCTTAGCTTTATGTTCTTTAGAACCTTTTAGAATTGTAATATTTTTAGTATAAGTACAATTATTGACCTCTTAATTGGGTACACCATCACATCACAAAAATCAGCCAAACACTAATCCACTTCTCTCTCTTACATCAGCCCTATCTACCTTGGGTTTTCTCTCTATCATTGTTGATACCAAAATTAATATGCTGATGTGGACGAATAATACGAAGACACGTGTCAATCTACGTGGCACGATAGCAGCGAGGAAGTTCATTTCCCAACCAACCATGCTTCTTTCCGAGCAACGAGGATACACCGAGGAACTCTAGTGCACCGAGGAACTCTAGCGCACCGAGGAACTCTAGCGCTCCGAGGTACTCTAATACTCTGAGGAACTCCTGATCAACGAGCAACTATGGCTGTCCGAGCTGCACCTCGGTCGTATCATTAATTGCCAGATAATCAACAACTCAAATATTCATTGAATGCTTATATTCTTGACGCGCACGCTGCATTAAATGTATTACCCTTTCACATGTATACCATTTAATGTATCGAACCTTTCATGTACAGCCTCAAGGCTATAAATACCTTGTATCAAACCCATTCAAGGGGACGGGAATTTCTTGAGAGAATTTGTAATCAAGAATTCTGCAAACACTCTGCAATAACATAACAGTGGACGTAGGCTTTATTCCTAGCCGAACCACTTTAAAAATCTTTGTCTTATTTATTTATCTGTGGTTGAATAATTAGAGCAATCTAGTTTTTTACATCAACAGATTGGCGCCGTCTGTGGGAAACGACTGTTACTATCGTTTTTTCGCAAAAATCATTTGTTATCAATGGCAGATAATCCAGAATCCAGTAATCGAAATGTTGGAAATGCTGGAAATCCTCCAAATCCATCTGCAATTCCAGATCTGGCTGGAATTATGACAAATCTGGCTCAAGGACAAACCGCCATGCAAGAATCTATGAGGCAACTCATTCAAACTCTTCAAGGCGGTGCACCTACCTATTCAGGACAACGGAGTGATCGTGGGCAATCACGGTCCAGACGTACTGCGTCATATCGCAATGGGGAGTCTAATGATTCTTCTTATCAACCTGGGCGAACTTCATCGATACGGGCTACGGATACAAATCAACCTATATCTCTCTCTCCGGAGAGAACCAGCGCTTTGGAAAGATTAAGCAGGGAGTCTCCTTTCAGTCGGTTAGGACCAAGGAGAAACATGAGTCCACCTAGAGCTCCATCGAGAAGTGTTCGACCACCATCACGTTTGAGAGAAGGATCAGCACAATCACGACCAGCTACTCGTCAAGATAAATCTCAAGAAGCTACATCAGAACGATCAATTGCTCAGACTAAGCGGCCTGAGGAAGGAAATGAAGCATGGAAAGGTTCTATTCAGCGGTTGGAGGATAGATTAGGAGAAATGGCTAAGGCAAGGAACCCCTTACAGAGAACTTTTGTTCAAGGGACACCTTTTGTGCAGTCCATTGTGGATTTTCCTACACCATCGAAATTCAAAGCACCTGTAGTGACTCCTAAGTACGATGGAAAAACAGATCCTGTACTTCATATAGAACAATATCAAGCTGCCGCCGATATTTATGCCGTCCCCGACGAGATGAGGTGCAGAGCTTTCTCGGGAACTCTTACCGGATCTGCACAGATATGGTATAACAATCTTCCTCGGGGTAAGATTTCAACTTTTATTCAATTAGCCGAGTTGTTCATTGGCAATTTTTGTTTTGGGGCGAAGCCAGTAAAGCGAGTAGCACATTTGTTAAGTGTTAGACAAAAATCAGGTGAAAGTACTAGAGATTACATAACTCGTTTTAATAACGAAAAGTTGGAAGTCGTAGATTACGAAGAAAAGACAGCAATCACTGCTCTGATGAGTGGTTTGCTGCCTAATAAGTTGTACTACACCTTGGCCAAAGATCCACCTAAAACTATGTCCGAGTTGATGGCAAAAGCAGCCAAAATTATGAATGCCGAGGAGGCTATGGCTGCAAAGAAGAATATCGATAAAGAAGTAAAAGTGGAGGTCGACAAGTCTAAGAAGAAAGATCAGAAAGGTAATGGTGGTGACAAGCATTACAGGAATAATAGGACAACGTTGGAAGTCCTAAAGAAGTACGATAATTATACCCCATTAAAAATGGGTATTAATCATGTTTTGGAAGAAATCAAGAACAACGAGGAAATCAAGTGGCCAGAGAAACTGAAGACAAATCCCGATCTAAGGAATAAGGCCAAATATTGCGAGTTTCACAAAGATCACGGCCACATGACTAAAAACTGCATAGCCCTTCAGAACGAGATTGAAACACTCCTACGAAGAGGAAAGTTGTCAAAGTATGTAGATCGTAGAGGTGAAAGGAAGAATGATGACAGAACTAGAGAGAGATCTAGATCTCCTCGTCGTGCAGAGGAGAAAAAGAAGAGGGATCATGAAGATGATCCAGATGATGACCCTGATCTTCCCAAGAAGCCAAGGCAGCCTGAACGAGAGGTATTTTCCATTCGTTTTGGGTCATTTGATTGTAATGTTATTACAGGAGGAGATGCAGGAGGAGGAGACCTTACTGCAGAAAGAAAAGCTTACCTCGGAGAGGCTCAAGCTTGTTCATATATTCAGCGAATAAATCTGGCCGAGGATGATCGTCCGAGGAAGGTAAACAAAGAAAAGCTAGTGATTGGTTTTTCAAAAAACGACCTGGCAGGTGTTCTTTACCCCTATGATGATCCTTTGGTGATCAAAATGAGGATGAAGGATGTGGTCATTTCAAGGGTGTTAGTAGACAATGGTAGCTCGGCAGACATCATGTACTATTCATGCTTTGATAGCTTGAATTTAAAATTATCTCAATTGGAACCTTATCACAGACCCCTTCTGGGTTTTGCTGGCGAGAAAGTTTTTCCACTTGGGACGATCAAGTTGGATATACTCATTGGAACTTGGCCTGCTTGTCGAACAGAAAGAATACGCTTCTTTGTGATGGATAAGAATGTGCAGTCAGCCTACAACATCATCATGGGAAGAGTTGGATTGAAGAAGTTCGAGGCAGTTTCATCTACAGTACATCAGTGTTTGAAATTCCCAACGAATTTTGGAGTTGGAATTATGAAAGGTGATCAAAAAGTAGCTCGGGAATGCTATTATTCATCTGCCGAGCAAGAAGAACTTGAAGAATCAAGGAAAAAGACTACTACTTACCAAGTGGAGGAAGGTACAGAAATTGAAACTCTAGACCCTAGAGATGAATCTCAACTCGTAAAAGGGCAGGTGGTGGAAACTACAGAAAATGTTATTCTGGACGACGAACATCCTGAACGAGTAACCCAGATAGGATCGTCGTTGGATGTTTCAATAAAACAGGAGTTGATAACTTTCTTGAGAAACAGGAAAAATACTTTTGCTTGGAGTCATGAAGACATGCCAGGAATAGATCCAAACTTCTTATGTCATGAGCTCAATGTGAATAAGGAGATCAAGCCTGTGAAGCAGAGAAGAAGGGTGTTTAGTCCCGAGAAGAACCAGGCCATACAAGAGGAGGTCGAGAAACTCCAGAAAGCCCAATTCATTGATGATGTGAAATATCCAGATTGGTTGGCGAATGTGGTGATGGTAAAGAAGAAGAACAACAAATGGAGAATGTGTGTTGATTTCACTGATCTTAACAAGGCATGCCCAAAAGATCATTTTCCATTGCCCAGAATTGATCAACTAGTGGATGTTACCTCGGGACATGAGCTACTCAGCTTTATGGACGCATATTCTGGCTACAATCAGATCAAAATGAAGCCTGAAGACAGGGAAAGTACTTCTTTTATTACCCCAAGGGGAACTTATTGTTATAATGTTATGCCTTTTGGTTTAAAAAATGCAGGTGCAACATATCAGCGGCTGATGAACAAGGTTTTTGCCGAACAAATCAGTTGCAATATGGAAGTCTATGTCGACGACATGCTCACCAAAAGCAAGAGAGCTACTGATCATCTAGTTGACTTAGGCCAGACCTTTGATCAACTGGATAAATACCAAATGAAGCTCAACCCGACGAAGTGTACCTTTGGAGTACGAGAAGGAATGTTCCTCGGATACATCGTCAATCAACGAGGTATTGAGGCAAATCCAGAAAAGATCAAAGCTCTTTTAGGGCTGAGATCCCCAACGACGAGGAAAGAAGTACAGAGTCTTACCGGACGAGTTGCAGCGCTCAATAGATTTGTATCCCGAGCAACTGATAAATGCCTCCCATTCTTCAAAACACTGCGAAAAAGTTTTGAGTAGACTGATGAATGTGAGAAGGCTTTTCAAGATTTGAAGAAGTATTTGGGAGCCCCACCATTGTTGTCTAGGCCAATAACTGGAGAGAAGCTGTACTTGTATTTGGCAGTATCAGAAAATGCAGTTAGTTCAGCATTGATCAGATTGGAGAATGGAGTCCAGAAACCTATCTATTACACAAGTAAAGCTTTCCGAGGTGCAGAAATCAGGTACCCAAAGCTAGAAAAATTGGCACTGGCACTAATTGAAGCAAGTAGAAGAATGAGGCCATACTTCCAAGCCCATACAATCATTGTGTATACCGACATGCCATTAAGACAAGCCCTTCACAAGCCAGAAAAGTCAGGAAGATTGATGTATTGGGCAATAGAACTCGGTGAATATGACATTGTGTATGAACCTAGATCATCATTGAAGGGGCAAGCTGTAGCAGATTTTATAGCAGAGTTCACATACCCTGATACCCCCGAGGAACAAAAGGTACTTGCTGACCTACCTGTGGACGATATAGTATCAACAGACACAAATCCAGACCAACTAAGGTTGGTAAAAGGACTTGTGGATGTAGAAAAATCATCATATTCAAACCCAGACCAACTAAGGTTGGTAAAAGGGTGCGAACAGATGACCGATGAGGAGCGAAAGATACCAGGGGATGATGGAAGAAAACAGCAGATATTTTACCGAGGAACTCTGATAGATAAGAAATTTGAAGACGACGTACCTACATGGAGATTATATGTAGATGGATCATCATGCACAGCTGGATGTGGAGCAGGGATTGTTTTAAACACTCCAGACGATATTGACATGGAGTATGCCTTGAGATTCCAATTCAAAGCTTCCAATAATGAAGCTGAGTATGAGGCCATGATAGCAGGTTTTCATTTGGCAAAAGTTATGGAGGCACGGCAAATAATTGTTTTCAGTGATTCTCAATTAATTGTGAATCAAATGATGGGAGTATATGCAGTTAAGGGAGAATTAATGGTGAAATACCATGCAAAGGCGATGGAGTTATTGGCAGAATTTGATGCTATTCAATTGGTGAGAATACCGAGGATGGAGAATGCTAGAGCAGACGCATTGGCCCGATTAGCGTCAGCTACGCGCACCGAGCTGCGAAGAACGATACCAATTGAAGTATTAGAAAATCGGAGTATAGAGGAAGATCTGATGGTAAATATAATTACCCTTGATTTGGGACCATCTTGGATGGATCCTATCAGGGCATACATTGAAGAAGGAGCATTACCGGAGGACAAACTAGCTGCCAAGAAATTGAAGTATAAAGTTGCTCGATATGTGTTAACTAATGGTGTTTTGTATAGACGAGGAATTATGGCAGGTTTACAGAGATGTGTGCATCCATCAGAAGTCAAAGAATTGATTGAGGAAATTCATGAAGGATCTTGTGGAGCTCATGTAGCAGGTCGGACACTTTTGCAAAGGGTAATGACACAGGGATATTACTGGCCGACGATGAGGGCTGATTGTATAGCCTATGCTAAGAAGTGTGACAAATGCCAACGTTTTTCATCCATCCGAAGAACTCCACAAGCATTGTTGACACCCATAACTTCACCTTGGCCATTTGCCATGTGGGGGTTGATCTGGTTGGACCACTGCCGATGACCCGAGGAAGGTTCAAGTATCTCGTCGTGGCAGTAGATTATTTTACTAAGTGGGTGGAAGCTGAACCACTAATTGATATGACGTATGAGAAGGTATATCAGTTCATTTGGAAGAACATCATTTGTCGATATGGTCTCCCCCATGCTTTCATCACAGACCATGGAACACAATTCGATAATGAAGAATTTGCTGCCTATTGTCATCAGTCGAACATTTTGAAGTATCATTCAGCACCAGGCCATCCCCAAAGCAATGGACAGACTGAGGTGACAAACAGAACATTACTAAATGGTTTGAAGAAGAGGTTAAGTGAAGCTAAAGCAAATTGGATCAATGAGCTCCAATCAGTACTATGGGCTTACCGAACAACGCCCCGAGCAACAACTGGAGAATCACCATATATGTTAGCATTTGGAAGTGAAGCCGTGATACCTGCCGAATTGGGTCTCCCAACTCATAGAGTGCTGAATTTCAACTCCCCAGTCAGCGATTTGATGAGAAGACTGGATTTGGATATGCTCGAGGAGGTTAGAGAAGAGGCAGCCATTAGGAATGCTGCTTATCAACAACGTACAGCTCTGTTCTACAACAAAAAAGGTGAAGAAATGTGACTTAAAAGAAGGGGATTATGTGCTAAAGAAAGTTATTCCGAAGCAAAATAAGTTGGAAGCAAACTGGCATGGACCTTACCGAGTTACAGAGGTTGTTCGTCCAGGAACTTACAGAATAGCAACTCTAGAAGGAGAAGAATTTAAGAATGCGTGGAATGCTGAACACCTACGCAAGTATTATCAGTAATGTAAAATGTAAAGCTTTTCCTTCAGTATGAATAAAACGAGGACATTATCACCATTTTCTTTCTGTTAAACGTTTTTCGGGGAATACTAGTGTAATACACTACCAACACAAAAAGTGCTCTAAGGAGCCAAAAAGTGCTCTAAGGAGCCAAAACTCCTTTGGTTAGGAGGCGCTCTAAGGAGCAAAAAGTGCTCTAAGGAGCCAAAAGCTCTAAGGAGCCAAAACTCCTTTGGTTAGGAGGCGCTCTAAGGAGCAAAAAGTGCTTAAAGGAGCCAAAACGCGCTCTAAGGAGCCAAAAAATACTCCTTTGGTTAGGAAAAACAAAATATTCCAAAATACACCAAGTATAGTTGGTCGGGGATAAAGACCCACTAACTATAGTTGGTCGACAAGGACAAATTATTGACTTTAGTTGGTCGGACACATTTTATGAAAATATTTGAAATTGAACCAAGTATGGCTGGTCGGGGATAAAAATCCATCAACTGTAGTTGGTCGACAAACATTATTTATCCACCTTGGTTGGTTGGAAACAGTTGGAACAATTTATACTCATTACTTTATTGAATAACGATACTTGTAACTTTTTGTTAAGTTGCTCAATGAACAATATTATTGTTATCTTTTTAACAGATACATATGCATAAGTGTAAAGTGTTTGATAAGCACGAGATAATACCAATACAAATTTACAAACAAAAATGAAGTCTTTCATTAAAAATTCAAAATAAATTACAAGTTACATGAATGTACTAACTGTTACATTGAAAACCTATTCTATTGGTTTCTTTCCTTTATTTTTTGAAACAGGCTCCTCGCCAGCAGGAGGATCCTCTAGGCAAAGAGGAGAATTAATGAAATTAACATCCCTGAGCATTCTGACGTTCATCACAGAAGGTGTATCCAAGAGATGCTCAGGACGAGACAATTCAACCTGAGAATGAAGGCTATAATCACCAAGGTACTTTGAAATCAAGCTACGAGGAATGGAACGAGCTGGGATCCATGCCATGTCCAATTTGAAAGGTGGTACAGGCAAGTCTAATAATGATGGGGCATGATAATCCCATAAATAATGCCCTTGCTCCAATTTTAACACACCCAGTGCGTTCAACCATCCTTGCTTGTAACCTTCATTGTTGGCATGTTCAATACGAGCATCCAGATGAACAAGAGCTTCATTATATCCTGCCATCCAGAATTCCCTTGGCTGTTTATGGAATTGGAAGGTTAATCTATCCAATTGTTCATGAAGGCTTTTGGCAAAAAGATCCTTATTATGCAGAGCAGATTTCGTCGCTGTAAGTTGATCTTCCAAGGATAGATTCTTCTTGGACATTTCTGATAGGGCCCGATCTTTGACGTTTAATTGGAATGCTTGAGTTTCCAAAGTAGATTGGGTACGAGCCTCTTCAACATTGCGACTAAGAACTCTTGATCGGCTCCGAGAAGCGACTGGAGAACTTTGCTCCTCGACAATATTTTGAGCAGCTGTTCCTCGCCCCCGAGAACCTCTTCCTCGTCCACGAGCAGTCCCAGAAACAGTAGATCTTCTTAAATCATCCAGTTCTTGCCTTAATTTGGCATTTTCGACCTTTAAGAAAGAGAAACCTTCATCAGTAACGGGCACTAGAGCAGCGGAAGATGACGCTGCAGATTCATATTGAGCCAACTTTTTCTGTAAATTATTATTTTCTTGCTCCAGGATCTCGGCAATCTGCCTGCAATCTTCAACTTCACCTTTTAGGGTCCTTTCCCTAATATCATATCCAGCAATGATCTTCTTATGGCCTGTTTCAGAAGAAAGTTGTTGGTATCTATTTTCATAATCTTTGTGTAACAAAGCCATTGATTCATTGTGCTGACCTTGGAGATCCTCTATGGAACCATGAAGTTCCTCGATCAATTCGTAGTATGCCACATTGTTGGCCACAGATCTATCAAGTAAATCTTTCAGGTACCGGTAAACCTCAACTGCTTGTTCTGAGGCATCGTGACCAAGAATGTCAACAATCTCTGATACACTTAGGTCTGTATGACCAGCTTTATAATAGCCATTGCATTGTCGCATCAACTCAGTATCAGGAGCAGATATTAATTCCATTCTGGCCAAAAACTAATAACGAAGAGAAAGCAGCAGTTAAATAAAAGCAAACAGAGGATCAACAATGAAGAGAAGCAAAGATGTGTTTTATTAGATCATCAAAAGATTACATTGTTCGATTACAAGAATTGAAATATAGAAATGATACCGAACAACTTCACACCTTTTCCTTGTCCCCCAAGACTTTCTCGGGAGGCTGGGACGAGGAGCTCGGTTGCTCGGTGGTATCAACGGGTTGATCAGCAGGAATCTTCTCGGCAGGAGGAGGCATAGAAGAAACGTCCTCAACTACCGAGGGTTGAGAAGCAGAGACTGGGTCACCCATAGCCATAGAAGACTCATCTGAGGCAGGCTCATCTTCTTCTTCTTCCACGATTGGTGGAGGAGGACCAGGGAGATGTTGGAATAGCTCAGAATCGTTTTGGACCTTCAACTCTTGTAGAGCAGCTACCCAGCCATCGTGGAAGTATTTCAACTTCCCATATTGGACTTGGGATGTCATTGCAGTTATCCCTCTCTCCCATCCTTTCTCCCAACCAGCACTGAAATGTTTCTTGATTGCGACCTTTCTCCTCAACTTCTCCGAGGAGAGCTTCACATCCAATTCTTCTTTTTTGACCTTGATATCTCGCAGGGTAGATAACTCTTCCTCTGCCTTTTTCAGCTGACCATCATATTCTTGATGTTTAACCTCTAAACCTTTTACTTTCTCCTCCAAATTCTTGGAGGTTTCGGCCATTTTCACCTTCTCAGCTTCAGCCTCAGCTAATTTCTTCTCCCAAACAGCTTTTTCGTCAACATACTGTTGACGAGATTCCTTTAAAGACTGGGTCAAACCCAACAGAGCATCCTCTACACCTGACGAGGAGCTTGAAGCTTTAATAGCTTCATCCTTCTTCACAATATTATTAAAGCAGTTCACCAACTGAAAGATGAGAAAAATAGCAAAGTCAATACAAAATGCAAGCTTTCAGAGAAAGAAAGAAAAACCAGAAGTATAAGAAATTTACTGAAGCAAGGTGACGAGCAGCTAAGGATGTCAGCATATCCCTAGGAATTCTTTCATCAATACCATGGACCTCGGGTACAACCGAGTTCATTGCAGAACTTGGAAGAATGATGTTTGGAACATCAGTACCACCAGCAGGTAGGGAGGAGGCAGTTTCAGCCGGAGTAACTAAGGATGATTTCCTCAATCTCTTCAACGGGCGGTCAGAACCTTCAACCAAAGGGGTCTTGGTCGGAGAGATCGTAATTACATCTGCAGGAGCATTTTTCTTGCTCGGAACTACTGGAGGCTTCTCGGTAGCCTTAGAAGACCCAGCATCCACTTTCTTAGTCCCCTCTGGGACATCGGCTTTGTTTTTCTTGGCCCCAGCAGCAGAAGTAACATCATCAAAGAGAGCAGGAGGAGCTCTTTTCTTACCCATCCTTTGACTTAAAGGAAGATGAGAATCTGAAGATGAACCTTCTGGAGTTGAAGCTGGTTCAACAGGGCGAGCAGTATAAGAGGTTGTGTAACTCTTATACTGTAGCAGATATGAGGCAGACCTGATGTGTTCGTCTGCAATATTCTTGTGCAAACCCCAGATAAGTTTCAGATGTTTGATATTAACCTCTGATTCTTTTGGAGTTCTTCTTTTGCTATCAACTGCAAATAAATACATAATGAAATATCAGTCATACATTTTGTCAAACATGATGAAAGCATAATTTCATAAGTAAAATAAAATGAAAAATAAACCTATCCCATTGCCATATGGGGGACATCTGGGACCGTCGTATACTTCATTTCCAACTAAAGGGGCATATTGCTAATTTTTTATAACCAACCCATGTTCAAAATAATCTCTATTTGAGTCAGGGAGGTTAACTACAAGGGCGCTATTTAAAAACCTAGTTTTTAAGTAATAAATATTATCTAGAGTGGCCCACTTATAGCAATACATAATCTCAGGGATCCCAATACGAGTTCCATGAGTTAGATTTAATTTGTGTACCCCATTAATTATTCTCCATGAATTGGGGGCTATTTTTGCAGGGACAAGATCGAAATACTGACAAAACTCAAGACACAATGGATTTGGTGGAAAGGAAAAACCACATTCAACGATAAAAAGACTGGGGAACCAATGTCCCTCAGGCAATCGGAAGTAATCTAAAGGCTCAGAAAGAATCTCTAGATTTACCCACGAAGGAATGGAAAAATCAGAACGAAATTTTTCAACAGATTCTACAATATAAACCATATTGAATAAAAGAGATACAGAAGAAAGGAAGAAGATCTTACAGGAAGAAAGGAGGAATGTTGACAACGAACGAAAACAAGGATGAACGTACAAGAGAGAAGGAGAGAATAGAAAGCTTGAATGCAGAAAATTGGAAAACGTAGAAGATGAAATGATTACCCAAGAAGTTTAAATACTTTGCATTGGGAAGCGGCGAAAGAAATGATTACCAAAAAGAAACTACTGAACTTCCGGCGGCGAAAAGGACAAAAACTGCACGGAGATCGAAATGCTTATAAAAAATTCAAAAAAAGGGCGGAAGCTGCGAAATGAGAAGGAAATTTGAACACAATGTTCCTGAAACCCAGGAAAAGTCATTTAATATTGCCATATACCGAGAAAGAATGTTCCATACTCCTCAAAGTTCGAAATATGAAACATTGGGGGCTTCTGTTGATACCAAAATTAATATGCTGATGTGGACGAATAATACGAAGACACGTGTCAATCTACGTGGCACGATAGCAGCGAGGAAGTTCATTTCCCAACCAACCATGCTTCTTTTCGAGCAACGAGGATACACCAAGGAACTCTAGTGCACCGAGGAAGTCTAGCGCACCGAGGAACTCTAGCGCTCCGAGGTACTCTAATACTCTGAGGAACTCCTGATCAACGAGCAACTATGGCTGTCCGAGCTGCACCTCGGTCGTATCATTAATTGCCAGATAATCAACAACTCAAATATTCATTGAATGCTTATATTCTTGACGCGCACGCTGCATTAAATGTATTACCCTTTCACATGTATACCATTTAATGTATCGAACCTTTCATGTACAGCCTCAAGGCTATAAATACCTTGTATCAAACCCATTCAAGGGGACGGGAATTTCTTGAGAGAATTTGTAATCAAGAATTCTGCAAACACTCTGCAATAACATAACAGTGGACGTAGGCTTTATTCCTAGCCGAACCACTTTAAAAATCTTTGTCTTATTTATTTATCTGTGGTTGAATAATTAGAGCAATCTAGTTTTTTACATCAACAATCATCATTAACCGAACCCACCTAGGATTTCTACCTTCATCTATACAGCCCAAATCCGAGTGTCAGATCAGTCAAGGTCATTATTCGCAATTGCACTTGTCTAGGCTCTTAATGGACCCACTTCACCACGATTTCCTGCATATTTCTTTGTTGACTTGAGCCACTTGTAGTGGGATCTTGTTTCTTCTCAAGATTGAAGGTTGCAACCTCATTTGTCTCCATTTGATGTTGCTCCTGCTTTTTTTCCAGATCACACGGTGTATACCTAGGGTTTCTAACCCTCTGCTGGTTCGTTTTTAGTATATCACCCTTTTAGGATTATTTTCAGCCTTAAATGTACTGAGTTGCTGCTACATCATTAAATTTTGGGGCTGCCATCTGAATTTGTGGAGCTATTTCATCTCGTGCTTTGCTATTTTTTGCGCCGAAGGTATTTCTGATATTTTTCAGAGCTGTTCTTAGTCAGTTTCAGACTTTTTTTTTGTGAAATTATGGATTATTCGGGTATACGAAAAGATGTTTTTTCTTTGGCAAAATGTAACCCGGTTCGATTGGCTACAAATCTTCTCATGAGTGGGTGCAATTTTGCTTTCGGACCCCGCTTTGATGATATGGAGATGGTTTGTCGTCACCACGCGATGCAAGAGAATTATGCTCAGATAACTATTCGGTTCACCTCGCATGGCCAAAGCCGTTGATGTCAGGCATCTCCTCTACGGGTTGCTGCCGATTCTTCTCTCACTACCACCATTACCTTGGGTACCCCTTGCGATTTTCATGTTCGGGCTGCAAAACCCACTTGGAATCTGAATTCTGGAGCCACTTATCACATGACTGGAGAGTCATCCATTCTTTCCTCACCCACCATTCCCATTTGTTAGTATGTTTGTATTTCTGACAACTCTCGCATGCGTATCCATAGTATTTTTGTATTCCGATATTACTCTTTCCTCGGTTTTGCATTTTGCATAATTTATCTTTTAATCTCTTATCTGGTAGCCAACTTGCTAAACATCTCAATTGTGATGTTGTGTTCTTTCCTACTCATTGTCTTTTACAAGACTTGAGTTCGAGGAGGATTCACGGTTGGGGCTATGATTAAAATGGGTTGTATTATTTCGAGGATCCCTTGCACTGTAATCTCCCACCTATAGCCTTAGTGCTTCTATTTTGCCGGATTCTATTTTGTACGATGTTTCCCTTTAGACATTCCAGTTGTGGCATGCGCGCGTAAGGCATGTCAATTTTTAGAATCTGTGTTTATTATTCCCTTCTCTTTTGAAAGCGTGTAAAGATATAAAATTCTTATGTGAAGTTCGTCAGCTCCTCCAATCATACCAGGGCTAGTTATAGACAACATATGAGTCGTACCCCTAGTCAGTGGCGGATCCAGGATTTTAGTTCAACCGGGGCCAAATCGATTCAAATTTTTTTTGACCGACAATAATAAATAATCAACTCATAAAAACCAATAACCGATAAAACATAAATACTGAATATGCCAAAATTTCATATCAATTCATCCATACATAAACCAGAAATTGCAAATACAATGAGATTGTTTACAATATTCCCCTACGCGGCTTCATATTCTGAAAATATTGAATGATATCTTCCGTATCAACATTTTTAAAAATATCCTGTTCAATGTACGCCACCAAGCAATCATTTGTAAAATCATCTCCCATTCGGCTACGTAATGTACTCGTCACGATTTTCATTGTGGAATAAATCTACGTTTGCCTGTTCCAAATTGTATCCATGGAAAATTGTGATTTTTTGGTTGACAAGGGCCCCTAGTAAGATATGCTCGACGAACTAACTCCATTTATTTAGAATCACCATATTCCGAAATAGATTTCCTCAAACCGGGATCCGATGGTAGTTCATCCAAATTCACCCCAATATTAGGTGAGTGTTGGGATTGAACTTCTTGATGGATAAGATTATCGGACTCCGCATTGGGAGATGATTGAACCTCAGCTTCGGATACGGTTTGTGGACTGTCTGCTCTTTGCCGTTTAAAAAATTTCTCCATGACTTCCGAGTTAAAAAACAAATATTTTAGACTACATATTTCTATATACACAAATTTTTATATATACAAATTTTTATATACACAAATTTCTATATAAAATTTCTATACAAATTTCTTAGATATAAAAGCCATGTATAAAAAAACACAAATTTCGTACAAATTATTTCTATATACACACATAAAAAAAACACATTACATTTCTAATAATATACACAAAAAACACACATTACATGATTTCTAAATCACAAAAATCATATGGATTAATCATCTCATTTTAACCATCTCACAAAAACCATATGCACAGTACAGTACACTAATCAATCATCTCATTCTCACAAAACCATATACACAAAAACCATTCATATAAGAAAAATTTACCCGAGTTGTGTTGGCAGTAGGGCAGACGGAGCTTGGGGCGTGAGGCTGACGAAGCTTGGGGCTTGGGGCGGACAGAGCTTGGGGAAGACGGAGCTTGCGGCGGGCGGCAATGGGTTACGGGTATGGGAGGAGAAGAAGAGGAGAAATGGGTTTGAGTTGGGTTTTGGGATGGGTTTCGTTGGGCGGCAAAAAAATAAAAGGCAGAAATGAGTTGAGTTGGGTTTCGTTGGAAGCAAGCAGCTATAGGTTAAAAACATCGAGTGTTTTTACCTAAAAACCTTATTTATTATTTTTTTTTTTGATTCTCAACTCGGGCGATGGCCCCGGTTGGGCCCAAGCTCCGTCCGCCCCTGCCCCTAGTATGTTTCGTTTGATTCATTTTGATGTGTGGGGGCCATTTAATGTTACCTCCTTTTCTAGTCATCGTTATTATGTGGCCTATATTAATGATTATTCTCGATGTGTGAAGGAAATTTGTAGTGCTTTATTAGTTTTGATGAAAATTAGGGTTTATTTTAATATTTTCTTGCTTTTTTTTATTTCATTGTATTTTTCATTTTATTAATTGTTTAGTATTTTTGTTATATTTTTAGTTGTAGCAAAGGTTGAGATGGAAGCTTATAGAAGGTTCAATTAGTTAGTGTTGTCATGGATGAGTTGTCATGACAAGTTATACTTAGCTAATAGCGTCTAGAAGGTTTCATTTTGACATGTGATGTATTTGGGAGTTAGTTATAGCCCATGTGATATCACATTGGCTTACACCATTTCAACCAATAGGAGCTTAGGAGATCCCTTCTAGAATCTTCTCTTCCCCTTATATAAAGGGCCTTAGGCCCCCATTTGTAGGAATTTTACATTTGAAAGATATAAACAAATTATAATTTCTCTCTCTAGTTGTGTTTGTTTTAGTTTTGGGCCTTTGACATGTAGTTTACGTCAAATTGGTTTCAGAGTGAGGTGTCGCTTCCTGATTGGTGTATTGGTGTATCGATTATAAAAAAAATCGTATGCTACACTTTCGATAGCCCCGAAGAAATCAAGTCGACATTAAAAGGAGATCAATCAAGAAATGAGGCAGAGAAATAAAGATCTTGCCCAACAAGTTAATGAATTAGTCCGACAACTAACCCTATTTTTCTAAGAAATCAATCAAAAGTTTGAAGATTTCTTCCGCCTTTTCACCCAACCTCATCCCAAAACACCTCCACCTTCCATCGCACCCGAACCACCGGAACGAACCTCCCGATGGGCCGAAAAAGATGCCTCCCCCTCAAAAATCCGACCCTCCCTGGAAATATGGTCCGAGTTGAAGGCCACCTACAGGCCTCATTCATCCTACCGACATACTAGAGAGATCTTTTTGCTCGCGTACAGTCTCTCAGTCAAGAGGCGTTACAATGGTGGAGTACACTGAGCAGTTTTAGCTCCTTTGCACTAGGGCTCGTCTTTTCGAGACAGAGGATTAACGGATTAACTGCTATAACTTGGGCTTCCAGCCTTACATACGACGCAATTTAGGATTACGAGAGATTCCGACCTTTCTGAAGGCGGTCGATCCGCTAACGTAGAGGCACTAGCGGTTTAGCCCTCTTCCCGAGATCAACCTCCTTCGGTTCTAGCTATCGCTCCTGCTCCTGTACCTGCACCTGCTACTGCTGCTCCAGCCAACACTACTATTTTCGCGGCTACACCTCTGGGCCCTCCTACATTCAGATGCTACAATTGTGACACCATTGGGCATCGAGCTTCAGACTGCTCCCTTCTGCGTCGTTGTGCCCTTTTAGCGATGGAGAATCCTCCAGAGTATCTCAATGAGTCAGAAGATCCCCTTGCCATCGTTGATCACCATTTTGGAGCCTGACTCAGTGGGCATCCCTCTCTGAGTTCGTGGACGAACTCTTTTTGAGGGGGGAGAATGATGAAATTTAGGGTTTATTTTAGCATTTTCTTGCATTTTTTTATTTCATTGTATTTTTCCTTTTATTAGTTGCTTAGTATTTTTGTTACATTTTTAGTTGTAGCAAGGGCTGAGATGGAAGCTTTTAGAAGGTTCTATTAGTTCGTGTTGTCATGTATGAGTTGTCATGACAACTCATACTTAACTAATAGCTTCTAGAAGGTTTCATTTTGACATGTGATATATTTGGGAGTTAGTTATAGTCCATGTGATATCACATTCTCTTACATCCTCTCAACCAATAAGAGATTAAAAGATCTCTTCTAGAATCTTCTCTTTTGCCCCTATATAAAGGGCCTTAGTCCCTCATTTATAGGAATCCATCATTTGAAAGGTATAAAGAAATTTTAAGTTCTCTCTCTAGTTGTGTGTTTATTTTAGTTTTGGGCCTTTGCGTGTAGTTTACGTCAAATTTGTTCAATTTCTTCAAATGATTAAACCTCAATTTAAGATGATGGTTCGTAATATCTGGTCCGACTATGGATGTGAGTATGTTTCTAATGAGTTTCAGTCTCAACTTAATCAAATAAGAATCTTACATCAACTCATTTGCCCATATACCCCCGAACAAAATGAGCTGACATAATGCAAAATCGCTACTTAATGGGGTTAGTTTGATGCTTGTTAAGTGCTATGAAGCTGCCCAAATTTTATTAGCACTTTGTTGTCCTTACCATCACATTTATCATAAATTGTACCCCAAGTCAGTTTTTTTTGGGAAGGCACATCTCCAGTGCCTTTAACACGATAGCACTTTATTCCACATTCTCCCACGTGTGTTTGGGTGTACTTATTTTATTCATGATTATACTCTCTCGGAACAAACTCGTTGTTGTAAAGCATAGTGCATTTTTACGGGGTATTCCTCGATGTCAGTATTGGTGCTGTGATCCGGTATCAAAACACATGTATCACTGTCTTGATGTTACTTTTCATGAGTATGTTACTTTTCATGAGAAAGTCCCAATCAATGGGTGGTTAGTACTTTTCACTCTCCCGCCTCTCCATCTCTCGAGGTGTTCTTGTCTCACCTTCTCTCGAGGGTGAGGCTTCATCACTTGCCTGACCTAATCCTTCATTTGATGAGGCTCCTCCTAGTACACTATATGAGCCCCCATTGTAGGTGTATTCCTGTCACCTTCGACTGCCTCTACCACCTCCTTCTCTCGACTTTGGTACTCCTTCCACTTGACCATTTTTTACTTATGATTTTCATTCTCGTTATCCTTCTCGTATTCGGCGCCCCCTTCCATCTTTGGTTTTGTTGGTAGTTCTAATGATCCTATTTCCCAACATCTTTTCTATTATAGTCTTTTAGGCCCATTTTGAGTTTTTTGGCCAACCTCACTCCATCTCCATTTTCGGATTAGTGGTTAAGGCTTTTCAGAATTCCAAGTGGGTGGAGGCAATGAATGTGGAAATGGATGCTTTGGACCAAAACGGTACATGGGATCCTGTTTCTTAACCTCTCGGGGAGAAGACTGTTAGATGTAAATGAGTTTTCAGTCTGAAGGATATAGTCGATGGCTCTATTGACTACTATGAGGCGTGGTCGGTGGCTAAGTGATTTACACAAGTTTTTGGGAAGGATTTTGGTGCTATATTTGTCTCTGTAGCCAAGCTTACTTTTGTATGATTATTGATTTCGCGTGCAGTTTCCCACTCTTGGCCTCTATATCAGTCAGTTAGATGTCAAGAATGTCATTCTACATGGGATCTCCTTGAGACCATCTATTTGGACCCTCCTTCGGGTTTTCGGCTTGAGGGGGAGTATACCGAGAAAGTTTGATATCTCCGGAAGTCACTTTGTGTCTTTAAGCAATCTCCTGGATTATGGTTCAGTAGATTTAGTGAGGTGGTTATTTCCACGGGGTTTACCCAGTGCCATTCCCATCATATGTGTCTTATTCGTCATCAGTTGATGGTAAATGCATAAATTTTGTTGGTTTATGTGGATGATTTTATTATTACGTATGATGATGTCGATGGGATTGCACGAGTGAAAAAGGATACTGGGAAGGTGTTTGGTGTGAAGGACTTGGGTCCGCTCTGATATTTTCTTGGGATTGAGGGGATCTCCTTATCCCAACGTAAGTACACTTTGGATCTTACGTAAGTACATTGTGGATCTTCTTCAAAATAATGGATGCTATGTGTTTTTTCGGCTTGAACAACTATGGATCCCAACTTAAAGCTCTCGGTTGAGGCAGATGATTGGATTCCCGAGTTTATCTGAGATTGGTTGGTCGCCTCATTTACTTGACTACTTGACTAATACTAGATCAAAGTTGACATTTGTTGTGAGTATGGTTAACCAGTTTATACATGCTCATGCTCCACGCACTGCACACTTGAATGCTATCTACCACATTTTGAGATACCTCAAGGGACTTGGGTTGTTTATGCCTTGGGGAGTTAAAGAAGTTTCTCATGTTTTATTGATATAGACTATGTGGGGTCTAATACAGATAGATGCTCCACTATAGGTACTTTCTACAGTTCTCACCTCATCTCATGGAAGAGCAAAAAGTAAGCGGTGGTTTCCCACTCTTTAGCCGAGGTTGAGTACTGTGTGATGGTTCAATGGACATGAAATTTATGTTATGGAAAAACAATCATCGGAGTTATTTCACGATAATAAGTCGGCTATTATTGCATCTGATTCCGTGCTTCATAAAAGGACAAATCATATGGAGGTTGATATTATTTTATTTAGGAAAATGTGAGATTTGTTATCATTCGTCGAACTTTTATCCCTTCTTCGGATCAGACGGTGGATTTCTTCATCGAGCCCTCTCTTCTTCGATCTTCCAGTGTCAAGCTGGGCTTGATTGATATCTAATCTCCAGCTTGAGGGGGAGTGTTGGATTTCATGTTATTTTACATGGTGATTTCGTGCATGGAAGCTGGGGAGTGGTGTAGTTTATTGAACTAAAGGCAGTTCATGTCTACTGCTACAGCCGAAGTCCATGGGTGCTCCTAAGTAATTGGTTTCCTCATGGCATGTTTTATGGGCATCTTGCAAGGTTGTGGGATCTCATGGGGGGATGATTTTGGGTTTTGGCATTTGCATGAGCATGGGGGTAAATGCTGTGTGCGGTGCAAGTTGCATGTTAGGCACTCGGTAGTGCGTTTTTGGGGCATTAATGGATTTGTGATGATGGGAATGGAAAATTTGTGGGCTGACATTGGTTCTTTAGGCTGAACGATACATTGGGCTTGCGCACAAAAACTAGAGCTACTGCAAATTTGTGGGATTTCGACAAGGTAGCTGAAAATGATGCAGATTGCTGAGTCATGACAGTTTTGTAGCATTTTTTTAGCAGGGTGCATGTTGCAACAATGTGGGAGAGCAGTTCAGACTTAGTGGGGAGCAATTTTGTGATAGTATTACTCAAAAAAATTCTCAACACGTGTTTACCTAGGCAGTTGGGGTGTTACTGTCATTATCTTATATATTTAGCCATGCTAGGACTGTGTTTTATGGAGAGAAGCCCTTGGCTGAATTTTGGTGTTTTCTTTTGTAATCTTTGAGTTGATTAATAAAAGGTTATATTAAGTTCCTGTAAATTCGTGTCTTGTGTGTGTTTCTCATATATTGTATTTGGTTTGCTGGTTTGCTTAATTAAAACAGAAAACCGAAGGTAAATTTAGTGAACCTTAAAGTTTGTTTGGCTGATCAACTTCGTGGCGTAAACTTGGTGCCTCACCAGGTGATTTCAGAAAAAATTACCTGTGATAGTCACCAACACTGTGGTTGACAACCTCACTCATTCATATGTAGGCGAAATGCGGTGGAAAACTGGAGGGAGTACTTGGATAACTGCCAAAGCGTGTGCAGAAATATTCATATGAAACGAACATCTTGACCAAAAGTAATACTGCAGGGTACGCCATGTAAGTGTACAACCTCTTAGAAGCATATGGAGGCCACGTGATAAGCTTCTGTCGCCACCTACCGGGACTGAAGTGGGTCATCTTAGAATATTGATCTACAACCTCAAAAGATTGTGTCGTGACCCTTGATCGTCTTAGGAAGCCACCAATGAATTCCATATAAACGTCGTGCCATTGTCAAGGATAGGGTGGGGGGTATACAAGCCGGAATTGGAGTGAGTCGTCTGGTTACATATCATCTTTGAATAAAGGCATTTGAATCATCAATCAGGATGCTTGGTTGAACAAAACTCAACAGTAAGTTCAAAGAAAAAACGACTTCCTGCAGGGGTCAGCATGAAGTCATCCTACGGACGACTGCGTTGGAACCTCCTTTGATCTTTTACACTGCCTTCTAGGTAGGTTGAACTTCAATTGATCGCTCAATACCAAATTAGAAGGCAAAGTATGTGATGTTAAATTGTAGTTAGGGTTTCAAGAAGAAAGAAGATGGAAGAAAATCAGGATTGTGTGTTTGTTTTTATACAGGTACCCCACAAATATAATATATATATATATATAAAAAAGAAACTGAAGAATATTACAATATTTACCCTACTCAAATAATAAAAACAAGAACTAACAGTCAATGTTTAAAAAGGCGTTTGAGGCTTACGCCTCGAGGCTCGCCTCGAGGCGAGGCGGGCAAAAAATGCCTCGAGGCTTAAGCCTCAGGGTTGTATTTTAGGCTTACGCCTCAATGCGCCTCAAGGCTTGCGCCTCGGTGCGCCTCACGCCTTTTTGCTGAGGCGCGAAAAAAAAAAAAAAAAATCTTGTTCTTTTTTTTGTTTTAAAGCTGCACTTAACTTATACTATTTACTATTGTAACTTGAGAGAATTTAAAAAAAAATAACCAATATGTTAATGAAACTTAAAAAACTAATTTTGTCAATTTGATTTTGTTTGAAATGAATGTACTAAATTAACTTCAATACGACTTTTTTTTAAAAGTTTCCTGTTTTTTGGTTTTCAACTTAGATTAGTATGTTATCTTTAACTAAACTGAATATATATTAAGAAACTAATATATTTTAAAGGTTGCTGTTTTTTTTAATAAACTTAGGTTGATATGTTTTATTATTTTTTTAATAAATTTTTTTTTTTTTAATCTTAGCTTGAAAATCAATGTTTTTTAATAAATTTGCTTGTTAAGTTGCATTGATTAATTTACTGTCATATTATAAAATAACCAATATGTGAATGAAGCTAAAAAAATGATTTTGCCAATATGATCTTGCATTGATTAATTAATTGTCATATTGTAAAATAACCAATATGTTAAAATTGATTTTCTCAAATTACTTTTTTTTTTAAAAGTTATCTCGGGGGAACAAAAAAATGTCAAACTATGTGAGAAAGTCCTCAAGAATGTTTTTTTTGTAGTTTTATTTTATATTTCTTTGTTATTTTATTTTTATGGTTTTATTAGTATTTTTTTAATATTATTTTGCTCTTTTTTTCCTTTTCGGTGAGGCTTACGCCTCAAACGCCTCGAGGCTTACGCCTCGCCTCTCCGCGACTAAAACGCCTCGCCTCGCCTTTCGCCTTTTTAAACATTGCTAACAGTTTTTTTTATTGAGGGTTGGGGTGATTTATTTGTTTTGGAGGTGTGTGGAACACAAGTTATCAAGATCCAATCAGAAAATTTAGCTTTGCTTCAGAGTATTTCAAGAACTACAGTTTTGTGGTTTTCTTTATGTTAAATAAATGTTAAATTAACTATCACCATAAAAAAGTTAATTGACCAATATTAGAATGCAAAATATATGTTTAAAGTTCACACGAAAGACAGTGGGATATTTTCTTTTCTTGGGGAATGGGGAGGAATGCAAAAGTTTCCGAAATCAGATGCCCTGGATCTCATCTGATTGGCTGAACGATCTTGGTCCTTAATTTGAAAGGAGTAACTAATATAGTATAAATGGGTAACACTCTTTGGTATAACCATATTCCCAGGAAAATCCTATTTCTGTAATTGTTTTTCTTTTTTACGTTGGTTTTAACTTATGAAGTTGTAACCATGAATTGTGTGCAGATGGATAAAATAAAATTCAGCAGGTGGGAAATCCTAACCTTTTGATTTGCAAATGACAGGGAATGGATTGTTTCTTTTTCAAATGGCAAGGAGGAGAAAGGACCTGAATTTTCTTGGGTTGGAGATAAATAGAAAGGTGGTTTTCTTTTCCCTTTTTGTTAATTTATCCTCTTTAGCTTTCTAAAGTTGCATACATTTTGATTACTTGTTTGTTCCTTAATACCTTGCCAGCTTGTTATGCGCTGCCTAGACTCTGTTCATCAATCTGACATGAAGAACGTGTATGTATTTCATAGCGTTTAGCACTGCTTGTAACTTGTACTCTTGGAACTTATTATCATTAACCTCACTTGATTCATGTAGACTTTATTTGATATTCATAACTTTTATAATAGTTTGTTTTGTGTCGTGCCTAGGTTACCTTCCCTCTCCGATATCTATTCTAAATGCTTATTTTTATTAACCTCTCAGGTTTTTTAGTACATTTTCAACTTCTAGCATGCTTTTCATGCCATTTTGTTTCTATTTCATTCTTTTCCCTCCCTGTTTTTGTCAGTGAAACGAGAAGAGGGGGACTAAAAAGTATACCAGACTGAAAGCATGCAAAAACTCCACGTGGATCAATAAAGTTAGGTCATTGCATTGAGGTGATGTCATGAGAAAATGTATTGCCTAGAAACGATTGTGATGGGAATGGGTTTCATATTAGGACATATTAGTCATATCAAGAAATTCCAAGACCCTCGGAAGATTGCATGAGCCTTTATTGAAGAACAAAAAAAATATTTGTTCATGGGGTTTGGTTGGACACAATTTTGACAAGCATTGTTGGTGCGACCCGGGCTACTCCAATTTGTCATTCTAAGTTCGAGGACGAACTTCTTTGAAGACGGGGAGAGTGATGAGAATGGATTTCATATTAGGACATATTAGTCATATTAATATTTTTTATTAGTTGTCCTTTTATTTTATTTTCTCTCTTTTAATTGGTCTCCAAGCATGTTTGGGACTAGTTAGGTATATTTTTATTAGTAATTGCCATTTTTAGTCATTTAGTTACTTGGTTAGCAAGTAATTCCCCCCATATAAATACCCCATTTACTCCTCATTTGAGGGGAACTTCTCCATTTTTGAATATAAGAATTTCCTTGATTCTCTTTTTAGAATTTGTATTTGTTTTGTTATGGGCCTTTAACATGTAGTTTATTTCAAATTGGGTGTCGCTCCAACCTTGGTGTATCGGTATGTAGATTTTCAAAAAAATCATACACTACATTCTCAATGGTCCCGAAGAAATCGAATCGATATCAAGAAGAGATTAATCAAGAATTTAGACAAATGATTGATAAACGAACCCTATTTTTCCATGAAATAAACTAAAAACTTGACACCATCATACACCTCCTCTCCAAAATTCAACCACCTAGCACCGTGAACAATCCAAATCCTGACCGCCCTTCCGAGCACCCCAACCCCTGCAGGATAACCTCAGACCTGTTCGAAAAATTCAGAACCACCATCCTGTCCAGGGAAACCCAAAATCCTGACCCACCCAAAAAAGCCAACTGCCCCGCTCTAACCAAAAACTCTGAACTCCTCAAAAAAACTGGTGAACCCGACGTGAATTCCGGCCTTCCCTGCCCAGGCAGCAGGGCCGAACTCTTCGGAATACACAACAGGCAGAACACTTCGGGAAATTAAGGGGTTGCGGCTTTCTAGGGCATAAATCTGAACCCAAATTGAGTAAATCAGAAACCCTAAATCAAGAAATTCCAAGACCCTCGGAAGATCGCATGAGCCTTTATTGAAGAAGAGAAAAATATTTGTTCATGCGGTATCGTTTGACACAATTTTGGCAAGCATTGTTAGTGCGACTCGGGCTACTCTAATTTGTCATTCTAAGTTCGGGGACGGACTTCTTTGAAGCCGGGAAGAGTGATGAGAATGAATTTCATATTAGTCATTTTAATATTTCCTGTTAGTTGTGCTGTTATTTTCTTTTAATTTGTCTCCAAGCATGTTTGGGACTAATTAGGTATATTTTTGTTAGTAATTGCCATTTTTAGTCATTTAGTTACTTCCTTAGTTAGCAAGTAATTCCCCCCAGTTAAATACCTCGTGTACTCCTCATTTGAGGGGAACTTCTCCATTTTTGAATATATGACATTCTTTGATTCTCTCTCTAGAATTTGTATTTGTTTTGTTTTGGGCTTTTGACGTGTAGTTTACGTCAACACCCCATTCCCGACAGATTAGCCTCTCACCTGTTAGGAAAATTCAGAACCAAGAACCACCAACCTGTCCAGGGAAACCCAAAATCTCGACTCACCCAAAAGAGCCAACTGTCCCGCCCTAACCAAGAACTTTAAACTCCTAAAAAAAACTGGTGAACCCGACGTGAATTCCGGCCTTCCCGGTCCAGGCACCAGGGCCGAACTCATCGGCATACACAACGGGGCAGAACACTTCGGGAAATCAGGGGCTTCCGTCTTCTTAGGGCTGCTATTTGAATAGGTTCTTGGATAGAACAATGCCAAACTCGTCGGCAACTAGAGTAAATCAGGAAACCCTAAATCAAAAAATTCCAAGACCTTTAGAAGATCGCACGAGCCCTAATCAAAGAAGTGAAAAATATTTTCAAAATATTTGTTCGTGTGGTATGGTTGGACACAATTTTGGCAAGCATTGTTGATGCGACTCAAGCTACTCCAATTTGTCATTCTAAGTTCGAGGACGAACTTTTTTGAAGCCGGGGAGAGTGATGGGAATGGATTTCATATTAGGACATATTAGTCATTTTAATATTTCTTATTAGTTGTCCTTTTATTTTAGTTCTTGTATTTTCTTTTATCTCTTTTAATTGGTCTCTAAGCATGTTTGGGACTAATTAGGTATATTTTTGTTAGTAATTGTCGTTTTTAGTCATTTAGGTACTTACTTGGTTAGCAAGTAATTCCCCCCCATATAAATATTCCATTTACTCCTCATTTGAGGGGAACTTCTCCATTTTTGAATATAAGAATTTATTTGATTCTCTTTTTAGAATTTGTATTTGTTTTGTTATGGGCCTTTAACATGTAGTTAACGTCAAATTGGTATGAGAGCGGGTGCCGCTCCAACATTGGTGTATTGGTGTATCGGTATGTAGATTATCAAAAAAATCGTACACTACATTCTCAATGGTCCCGAAGAAATCGAATCAATATCAAGAAGAGATTAATCAAGAATTGTGGCAAATGATTGATCAACAAACCCTATTTTTCCATGAAATAAACCAAAAACTTGACACCATGATACACCTCATCTCCAAAACTCAACCACCTACCACCGTGAACAATCCAAATCCTGACCGCCCTTCCGAACGCCCCAACCCCAACAGAATAACCTTAGACCTGTTCGGAAAATTCAGAACCACCAACTTGTCCAGGGAAATCCAAAATCCCGACCCACCCAAAAAGGCCAACAGTCCCGCCCTAACTAAGAACTCTGAACTCCTAAAAAAAACTGCTGAACCCGACGTGAATTTCGGCCTTCCCTGCCAGGTTGCAAGGCCGAACTCATCGGCATACACAACAGGGCAGTACACTTGGGGAAATCAGGGGGGTCCAACTTCCTAGGGCTGAAATCTTAATGAATTTGATAGAAATTGTTTTGAGAAGTAATCTATATGGAGCTTGCGATGCGTCTATATGTGTCTGGGCTCCTGGATATGTAACTGCTCAATATATCATCTCACCGCCCTATGTGGAAATCGTTGATAATACACAACATATAGTCTGAACAGGTTCTTGGACAGAACGATTCCGAACTCCTCGGCAACAAGAGTAAATCAAGAAACCCTAAATCAAGAAATTCCAAGACCATCGGAAGATCGCATGAGTCCTCATTGAAGAAGAGAAAAAAATTTCAAAATATTTGTTCGTGTGGTATGGTTGGACACAATTTTGGCAAGCATTGTTGGTGCGACCCGGGCGACTCCAATTTGTCATTCTAAGTTCGAGGATGAACTTTTTTGAAGCCGGGGAGAGTGATGGGAATTGATTTCATATTAGGACATATTTGTCATTTTAATATTTCTTACTAGTTGTCCTTTTATTTTCTTTTTTCTCTTTTGATTGGTCTCCAAGAATTTTTGGGACTAATTTGGTATATTTTTGTTAGTAATTGCCATTTTTAGTCATTTAGGTACTTACTTGGTTAGCAAGTAATCCCCCCCATATAAATACCACATGTACTCCTCATTTGAGGGGAATTTTTCCATTTTTGAATATAAGACATTCTTTGATTCTCTCTCTAGAATTTGTATTTGTTTTGTTTTGGGCCTTTGACATGTAGTTTATTTCAGATTGACTAAATAATAATACTTGCAATATCTTCTACATTGATGGCTTCTTGTGTTTCCACTAATTATATGTGCCTTTAACCATTTTATTTTCCTTTGGTTTTTGTTAGATACTTTATTGCGACCAATGCGACATCAACATTCCGATCTATAGTTTCGAGTTACCCTGGTGAACTTGTCCTTGCATCAATACAGGTAGTACAATACGAGTGGGTGACATATATTATTGTTTGTGGTATCTAATTCTTGCAGTTGCTTTTCCAATATGCATTTTGATGTTCCCTTCAGATGCATCATGATTTTCCATCTCGTAGATTAATATCTGTTATTTATGATTGTCTTTTTTGTTAGCTCTATTAAGTCAACATCAGGTGTGCAATGTAGATTTCTTTATGGGCTATATGTCTACTTGTTATCAGCTATCAGTACCTTTGCGAAGTTACTCACTAGACTGGATTCCTCTATGTGAAGCTTTCTCTATCTAGAGAGAGAGAGTTTTCAAACATATGAATCTATAGAGGGAGATGGAGAGACCAATGTTTGAAAAAAATAAAAGTGACCTAGAAGTGTTTTCCGCTAGACTGGATCCCTCTATGTGAAGCTTTCTCTATTTAGAGAGAGAGAGAGAGAGAGAGAGAGTTTTCAAACATATGAATCTATAGAGGGAGATGGAGAGACCAATGTTTGGAAAAAATAAAAGCGACCTAGAAATGTTTTCCGCGGATGAGGCAAGGCTGTACGGGGCGGGTTTGGCAAAACCCTAACCAGGCCCATTTAATAAACGGGGCGGGGCTGGGCAGGGTGGTTTTTATTCAAATTAACTCCTAGCCCGCCCCATTTAATAAACGGGGTGGGTCGAGGCTCCTACGGGTTGGGTTAATTTTAAAAATAGTATAATTAAGATTATTACATTATAGTCTTAGAGGTCTATAATGGTTCGTATTTCAATATGTGAGACAATCCCCCAATTGTCAATCCATTATTCACATAGATATTTTACAAAATTAACCTAGAAATGAAGTTTTTTTTTAGTGTGTGTGTGTTTGTATATATATATATATATATATGATTTGATTGTAATTAACATACATAGAAAGGGTAATTATGTAGGTATAAGTTAAACGGGTCGGGGCAGGGCGGAGCGGTTTTATTTAACTTGACTTCTAACCCGCCCCATTTAATAAACGGATTTTTTTAAAAACCCATACCCACTCCTAATTTATTAATCGGGTCGGGGCGGGACTCCTACGGGTCGGGTTACATTGCCATCCCTCCTTGAGGGGGAGTGGGATGTAAGCTATGAAGCATGGATACTCTCCTGAGGTCACGTATTTTTCTTAGACTCGAGATTCGCTCGGATACGCTCCGACACGCGAGTATTTCATTTCTTATTTGTTTTTAAATACATTGGACACGCTAGGACTCGTCCGAATTTGTTTTAGACCTCATTTTTGGATACATAAAGTGGAAGAACTTATCGGGTTGAAGAAGAAGAAGCCCTAGCTTTATTTGAAACCCAAAGTTGTTCCTCACGAAAAAGAAAACTAGCTTTGATGCCCGAAAAGTAAAAAACATTAATAAATAATAAAAATAATAATCATCACAACTACCACAAAATAAACATAATCAAAGTCAACACGACATTAATAGTTTGTCATTTCCTAAGATCCCATCCTAAGAAAAGCAACAGAGTCATATCATAAGTCATAACAAAGGAGACTATTATCCACCGTCATAAAAAAAATCAATATATATAAGTCTATAACACGTGTTTCTAATTTTAATATACATATTATAGCCTCAGATTTTATATAGCGTTAGTGTAAAAGTATGAAGTGTGGTGTGGGAATTGGCCAGCCTCGAGGAGCTATGTAGCCTTGTTGCTGTTGTAGCCTCAAAGGTTTGAGGTGTAGGTTTTAACGTTACCCTTTGTTGCTATAGCCTCACCATGGCAACTCATGGCTTGGCCTTGAGGCTATGTAGCCTCGGACGCTATTACACTATTTGAACATTAAGAGACTCACGACACAACTATGTCTATAATGAAATTTGAATGAATCTGAATAGACTTCCACATGGTGTATGTGGATATTAAGTGAATAATGATATATCTTTAGTCTTTTTACCCCTGGTTGGTTATCGCTATAACTATTCATTGTATTGAAATTTTAGTGGGAGAGAGTTTCTCAATTTGTGGTTGCTCTTGTGCTCCATTTGTCGTGTTACATCAAAAAAGTTCTCCACACCCCCCCCCACCCCCCACCCCCCCCCTTGCGGGAAAAAACAATGTTCGATATAACTGCTCACTTATTCATCGTCTCTAATTTTACCACCTGCCCTATCTTCATCAACTGTTGCACGAATTTCTTTGGGTGTTTGGACTTTCCACCTGGACAGTTTCATCTCATCACATCTTCATGTTGGTTGATTTACTCTCTTCCATTTTCTGCTGAAGAGATTTTATCCTCTTTGTTAGATTGGTAGATTGATCTTCTTCAAGACCCATTTTCTTCCAAGGCCTCTCTTTTATCGAAATTTGGTTTATTAAAATATATTGATCAGATGAAAGGAAATTTGTCTATACTCTTGTTTTTGTTTCCATATATTGGCATTTAGGTCATATGGGTACTTTTATAAAACACGTGTAGTAAAACGAAAACAGGGATTACTGCTTTCCAAGAGACTGAAAAGGGAAAAATGCTATGCTATGCTATGTTGTTGATTTTTTTGTCTTTTTTAAAATGAGATTTGAGTTGGGACATTTGAATCAAGGTAATGGCGGCCTTAAGTCATTCTTCCTTGATATTTTCTTCTAGTCGTGTTCTCAAGACTCGCATTTGATTTCTTCTTGTTCATCATCATTCTGTTAATATATTCCTTCTGTTATCTCTGTTCTGTATCAACAGATGGGATTTAACTCAATTAAGAATTAACTTCACGCAGTGCCCAAATCCTGATTTCAATAAACCAGAACACCGATGGAGTATGCTGAGAAGATCATTAACGGAAGCAATAGCTGATCTGCTCTCATCTGATGGAAAGGTATCAATTATTAGACGGGATTAGAGGTATTTAGTCCCCCTTTTAAAGATTTATTTGTATTCACTCCTATGTTTTTACTTTTTTAGTCGTTGGTTCTATTGTAACAACTGTAGGACACGTCATTCTCTGCAGAGAGAAAGAGAGGCGGTTACAAGACGGTTGGGGGAAGTTTTGAGTAGTTATGGGACTAAATACAATTTAAAAAATACATGGGAGGGGAGCCTAAAAAAATTTTGAGCATGGGACTAAGCACAAAAAAACTATTACTAGAATGAAAGTTTATACCGTCTTATATATGCATATACATTGATACAGTAATGCTCCTGTAAGGATCTAAAAGGGTGTTAAGTTTCATTTTATAACCCCCGATAAACAGATTTCTTTGGTTAAAATAAAAAAATTGTTAGAAAGACTTTAATAGCCCTTCCCTAAACTAGAACACGCAACATTCTATCTATTCTGACAACCTCATACGAGTGCATCAGATATCTAACCTTGTTCAACACTTAAAAACACTTATCCACCACGCTTCGCTTCTTTATCTATGCGCCTCCATCCACTTTCAGTCTCTCTCTCTCTCTCTCTCTCTCTCTATATATATATATATATATATATATATATATATATATATATATATATATATATATACAGACAGGCTCAGGTGCGGACTTCCCGTGCGGACTTCCCGTGCGGACTTTTGTCCTTATCCCGAAAGTGGTCCCCTCGTGGTCCCAAAGACTTTTGTTATTTACTGTAGATGGTCCCCCTCTTGTCTTATACTAAAACCATAGTTTAAGACTATATATTTAGAAGATTTATAATCTAGACCCAAAATTGGTATCAAGACTTTTAAGATTTTAGAACCTCACCAAATTCCGACCAAAACCCTAATTCTGGTATTAGAGCCATAAGACGTTCCTTTTAGACATACGGTAAAAAGACTTTAATGCCCTTGGGATTTATCCCTCGCATTTACCAAGATATTTTTGGAACCAACCCAGACTACCAACCTATACCCATAACTGATTTAGACTTAGAAGGTTGTTTAACCACACACATAGACGGCTGTTCACACATTGAACATATCCCAGCCAAACACGCAGATAGTAGACAAGTCACTGCTAGTGCTATTAATAGCATAATAGACCAAAATAAGTGTATATTGCTTATATTAAGACAATTAATAAAAGACACTCATACCTTAGAAACAGAGATAAAAAATATCTCTAAAAGATTATTAGACATCGATAATCAAATCCCTATAGACTTAGTCCACGTGTTACAAGAAATAAATATTAAGACTAATCATATAGAAGTCATTAACAAAGACATTTTAGAAATTAAGACTTTAATTAAAAATCAAGACAGTGAGTTAATTAAACTTACTAAAGAACAAGCTAAGCTTATCCCTAGACTTGATAGTTATCTTCCTAATGGAGATAGTTAGATCAGACTGGAATGAGGTATCAAAAGACCTCTCCATTCAGACCTTATCAGAATTCTATCAAAGAATTTTAGAAAAGATAAATGATGATAGATTTTATTACAAGATAAATGAAAATGAAATTGCCAACGCAGCTAAGGCAACTAGACTTATATTAGAAAGACTAAATTTAATTTCTACATCTATAGCGGCTACCCAGGACTATAATAGTAGCTTTGTTAAAGACTTGCATTTAGACTTAAAGGCTAAGACAGAAGGGTTAACTACCTTCTACACAGACTTTGTTAAATTTCAACAGAATTTAGCAAATTACCTTAATAATATGGAAAGACATAATCTATCTAAAATGGATAGCATTATTAATGAACTTAGACTAGACATGGCCCAAGTAGAAGAAAAATACGGTGAAATTATAAACGGAATTAAGGCCGTATATAATAAACCATCCCAAGCAGAAATAGACTCGCCTTTTATTCTAACTAGGTTAGATAAAATTGAAAAGACTGTAGAAGCCATAGAAGTTAGAACTATGCAACAACTAGAAAAAGATAATGAAGTAAAAGACTATATCACTAACGTTGGTAAAACCATCGTTAATTCTCTAGCTAGACATAGTGAAGAAACTTCTGAAAAGATTAGAAAGGAGAATAAGAATTTTAAAGAAGAAATCCTTAATCAGGTAAAAAGACAAAAAGATTATTCAGACTTCTTAGAAAGAATTGAAAAAAGACTTGAACAAAAACAGGTAACCACCTGTAAGTTTAAAGAATCTCCTCCCATAGAAACTAGAGAAAAAAATACTATAGGTAGACGAGTCATAAATGACGGATTAGATAAGACTAGCAAGGTAGCCAGCTCTATCCCAAATATTGGACAGAGTAATCATATGCTCCAAAGACTTAAGGATTCATCCTCCAATGTTAGGACATGGTGGAAAGAAAGAAATTTCACCAATCCTCTCCAATGGAAAGAGTGGGGTGAAGTGGACTGGAAGATCGTGGAAGATTCCATCCATAATGGACAACTTCCAGCCGTTAGATATATAGACCTGTTTAAAGAAGGTGCCACTCCTAAGACTCCCAATTATAACATGACCTACCATTGTAGAAATCATGTGTTAGACAAATCCTATACTGAGCTCCAAGTATTTGACTCAGAATGGCTTAGATCTAGAGGAACTGATAGGAAGTTCCAATTCCTAACCTTTGGACTCTTTCAAGCAAGAATCCAAGGATTACATAGACCCCAGAATAATATTAACATATTATGCTGTTTAGTAGACAAAAGATGGAAAGACTTTGAGAAGAGTCTTATTGGAATAGCCCAATTAGAAATGTCAGACAACATAGGATACTTTAATGTCATTCCGGCATTTACAGTAACCGTAGACACAGCCAAGCATTTTAAGTTAATCTTATATGCTAGTGGTTATGAAGACTATATTATCCCAGACGCTAATATAAACATAGAATTTCAAAGCTATGTGAAGTTCTCCCAATTTCCTTATGAAGGAATGCAATCGGGAATTCCTAGCGGTAGACTTAATGAAGAAATCTTAGTAAGAACTAATGTATCAGACTATAATCATACTTACAGTATTAGGAATACTGGACCTATGAAAGAGAAAGCTAAGACTCTTTGGCAATTGCCAGAATTTCAAGAAACCAAGACTATACAAAATAAACCCTTGTTTATTAATCAAGACGACATCACTGGAAATGTGACCATCCAGTTTGGTCCCCCTAAGATTGTCAATAAGAATATCCAGACCGAAGAAATTAGATTTAGGAATATGGGAGAAGCCATAATCAATGATCCTTCAGAAGGAGAATGTAGTAGTAAGACTAGTGCTGGTTTACTCAGACAAGCTCCGATAATAAGACCTAGAAGATCATTTGAACAAAAAGACTTAGTTAAAGAAAAAGCTAGGATCCAAAACTTTGGACATGATCCCTCAGAATTGGATATGAAGACCTTTAAAGATAACCTTAAGAAAAGTCATTCTGTTAGGTTTCAAGAAAGAGAAAGATTTAATATGATAGCCCAAGACCGCATATTAAAATTAAAAGAGTCTAAGAACACTAAAGAACTTCTTAGAAACTTAAGACTAATAGAAGAAGGAGAACAAAGATTAATGCCAGCTACACAAGTAGAACCTAGTAAACAAGAGATAGGAAGCAGTAGTAGGCTAGAAGATGCTCCTAGACTTTTTAGTAAACCTATAGGAATAAATATTCCTATATACTCTAGCACTGTAGTAAAGACTAAACCTGATTATATAAAAGACTTCCCAACTAGTGACAAGAGTTTCACTCCCGTCAAGACTATGGCAAGCCAAGCCATAAATCCAGTAGGTATATACCTCAATCTAGACAATGTGCAAGATAGGAAGAAAGCCTTAGAGGAATGGCGTAATCAGATGAACATGTGTTTTGCATCTAATGAACAATGGGATGCAAGCTCCTGTAAGCAGTACGCTGAGCAATCCATTAGAGGAATTGCAAAAGACTACTTAGATAGTCTAAGAAAGGCTACAGATGAAGACTCCTTATCTAAGATTGAGAAGATAAAGGAAAACCTAGAAGAACGATCAATTGAAGAATATATTCAATTGTTCACTGCAGAATTCATTGGAGCCGAACATCTAGCTCAGATCAATGAACAAGACCTAGCAAAAACTAAGTTAGCCCTCCTTAGCATTTGCAAGTTAGATAAGATAAATGAATATAGCAATAATTACGAGCAGCTATATTACCAAATTAAAGAATTTGGAGAGACTTTAAAAGATGAATACTTTAGAAAGATACCAGCCATAGGACAAATCCTAATTAATGAATATAGGAATTGTCCAGGAGTATCTGGAGTTAAGAATAACTCCCTTGGTGAAAGAATCAATTTCGCCAAAGACTATATTATATCAAAGAGACGTGATATAACCCAAGGAAAGTTAATAGAAGAAACTTTCAAGCAGATCCCTCCAATTAAAGACGAAAGAGACATTGCTCCAATCCAATGGGGATGTGGAAGTGAATCTAAGAAATTCAAAAAGAAAGTAGAATGGAAACATAGGAAGTTTAAGACTAGACCTTTAGGATTTCCAAAG
Source organism: Sambucus nigra (assembly GCA_949130495.1). Taxonomy (NCBI): domain Eukaryota; kingdom Viridiplantae; phylum Streptophyta; class Magnoliopsida; order Dipsacales; family Adoxaceae; genus Sambucus; species Sambucus nigra. The sequence goes on from OX422208.1 coordinate 554,727,726, forward strand.
AAATACAAATTTAGACAATCTACTACCTTTAGGGAAAAGAATCCTAAGACTAAGAAAAATAGATTTAATCAAAGAAGATACTTTAAGAAGAATACTAGTAAGTATAAGAAGGTTCCTAATTATAGGAAGGAAAAAGACGTAGCTCAATTTAAGACCGCCATCAAAGAGTGTTGGACTTGCGGCAAAGAAGGACACTTTGCTAAAGACTGCCCTAATAAGAAAGATAAAGAAAGTATTAAGATTATTAATACAATATTAGACTATGCAGATCAAGAAGAATTAGATATCCTATATGCTATAGAAATATCAGACATAGAAGATGATGATAACACTAGTATCTATAGTGTTTACACAGACAGTGATTCAGAAGACTATAGTGATACTGATGAGTATGAAGACTCTCAGGATACCTTAGACTTATATATGATGCAGACTGATCTAGGCGATCTAGATAATGAATATATAGACTTTGAAGACGCTTGGTATAAATGTATATTAAGCCCCTTTCTGAAGAAAAGATGGACTGTTAGTAATCCAGAGCTACTAACCTATATACCTAGATGTTACTTTGATGAAAGACATTACTGCACGTTTGAGATGAAATGTTGCAAAAAAGACTTTAAATGTGTAGAATGTTTTGAGACTATACAAACAGAATTATTTATGGTTTGTATTGTTTGTCAACTACACTACCATGAAGACTGTTGGAGAACTAGATTTAGAGCAATTTATACTAGCCAATATGAAACTCAAATAGATTTAGATATTAAAACCTATTATCAAGACATTGATAGGAATATAGCCAAAAGATTGCAAGAAAATGAAGACTTCAAAGGAAAAGGAATTTCCTATGACTTAGACGAATACCATTCTGATGATAGTTCAGAAGAACAAATACCCTTAGATCTTATAGATAAACCCCAGAAAGGAATATCTATTTTAGAAAAGAATAATTTAGGAATTTCTACTAAACCACATGCTTGTTTTGTAGAATTATTTGTTCAACATAAAGACTATCCTAAAAGACTTTCAGCCTTTATAGATACAGGGTGCTCTCAGAGTATTTGTAAGGCTAATGCCTTCCCTGAAGACTACTTTTTAGAAAGTACTCAAGAAATCTATGGTAATGTGGCTAATGGAGATCCATTTACCTTATATTTCCAGACTATTCCTATTTATTTTAAATTAGGAAATCAGACCAACAAAACCGTTAATCATCGGTTTTGGATAATGGATCCTCGTCCTAGTTTCACAGGAAACCTTATTTTAGAACAAGACTTTATTAGTAAATATCATCCTTATACCCAGTATAATGATAAGATCTTAATTAGTGACCAAGAGGAATTTAATATTAAAGCTCCTCTAATAGATCATAAGACTGCCTTTGACCTTATGCAGGGCAAGCCCAATTATAGACCCATAAAACATCAGAGTTCTTCAGCTGAGCATGGTGGACCTAGACCTACAACCCAACAAGAAGCCTTAGAAATAACTAAACCCTTACAAAAAGAGTGTAAGTGTCCAGATCAAAAGTGTTATAAGCAAATAGCGCTTATACAACAAGACATTTTAGATCAAGCCCAGCAGACCTTATTACAGATTCAAGCCATATCCAAACAGAAGAAAATGGATATCGAAGTAGAAAAGGAAAAGATTAGGCAACTAGCTGAGCCTACCTTAGGAGAAAATCCCATCGCTAAGTGGGATAAAGACCAAAGCTATTGTGAGATCATCCCTATTAACCCAGACGCCACTGTTAATGGAGGAACCTATAAGAAAGGGTACTCACAAGAAGATAGAGAAGAATTCAAAAAAGACATAGACGAAATGCTTAAGTTAGGCATTATTAGAGAAAGTAAAAGTAGACATAATAGCTTAGCCTTCTATGTTCAAAATGAATCTGAACGAAAAAGAGGAAAAAGACGCATGGTCATAGATTATAGACAATTAAATAAGAATTGTGAATTTGATTCTTATAAAATACCAGACAAGAATAATTTGATAAATTTAATAGAAGATAGAATAATATTCAGTAAGTTTGATTGCAAATCAGGCTTCTGGCAAATTAAGATGCGTCCAGACAGTATTACTTGGACAGCCTTTAGTGTGCCCCAAGGAAAATACGAATGGCTAGTCATGCCATTTGGATACTTGAATGCTCCTCAAGTTTTTCAAAGAAGAATGGATAACATATTTAGACCTTATTCAGAATTTTGTCTTGTTTACATAGATGATATTCTTGTAGCCAGTAAGACTGAGATAGAGCATGTAGACCATCTTAAAAAGATTATTCTAGAATTAGACAAACATGGTATTGTTATTTCCGAAAGGAAAATGCAATTATTTCAGACTGAGATAGACTTTGTGGGAATGCATATTAATAAAGGAAAATTATCCTTGGCAGAACACATAACTAAAAAGATCCTTGAGTTTCCAGACCAACTCAAAGATAGAAAACAATTACAGTCATTTTTAGGATTGCTTAATTGTGCTGCAGACTTTATTAAAGACCTTGCTTCAAAAAGACAAAGTTTAACATCCAAATTAAAAGGAACAGACAAAACTAATCCCTTTTATTGGACTGAAGACGATTTTAAAGTAATAAGACAAATTAAAGATGCAGTCAAAAACATTCCTTTACTTGAGCTGCCTAATGCAGAAGACCAGTTCATAGTAGAAACAGATGCCTCTGATAAGCAATGGGGAGCAGTATACTTTGCCATTGATCATCAGACAAAAAAGAAGAAATTATGTAGACATAGTTCTGGAACTTTCACAGACCCAGAAACAAGATATACTGCCCATGAAAAAGAAGTTTTAGCAATAGTAAGGGCAATAGAAAAATATATGTTATTTCTTAGACCTAAACATTTTACTGTTTATACAGACTCTTCTTATGCAGTAAAATTCAGAGACTTAGATTTATCTAAATCAAGAACTAATAGACTTATTAGATGGCAGCAATTGCTTAATGGTTATGACTTCTCTGTTATTCATATTAAGGGAAGTAAAAATACCATTCCAGATATTATATCAAGAGAGCCAATGTTTGCTAACACTAATATAATTTCATGTTTTATGTTGCAAACAGAAGACTTAGAAGACATGAGTTCCTCTGGAACAAATAGACTGAACAAAGACGATGTTGCAGACTATCTTAGACGCGTAAGACCAAATGCTGGTGTAACGCAAAGACAGACTCATATTCAAGACTCTCAAGAAAGACCAATCCTAGAGAACTTTGATGATATCTTAGTTCCTCCTGGAAAATCTAGACAAGAGATTATTTCTCAAAATAGACTCATTGGGAAGATGTATTTCCCCCAATATAGACCCGATCAAAGATATCCAGACTTGATCAAATTTAGACGAGAATTCTCAGAAGACGAAAATACTCTTGTAGATGCCATATGGTGGAACGTAAAGAATAGACTTTGGATTGAGTTCAAACAAAATTTGGTAGCTATCGCCAGATTTATGAGAACCCAAAGTCTCGCAGTTACCCAGCTTAGTGGTAATATTGTGCCTAGACCTCAGAATCAGACTTATGCTCAGACTCTTGGAGAAACCTCCAAAGCTAGACCCATTGATAATTTTTGTTATCAGAAAAAGACTTTTAAGACTAAGATTGTTATACCATTTGGTCATAATAATCTTCCATTAACTGAAGACTTTAAAACAGAATCTAATAACATTATTGATCATTTTAATATGTTATTATCAGGAATAAGTGGAGATGCCTTAATAGTTAAAGGTTTCTTCAAAGACGTTCCAAAAATATATCTTTTTGGAAAATCAGAAATAGCACATATAACTCTTGCAGACCACGGGTTCATTGGACTCGTTCAAATAAAAGACATTGAAGACTCTGTTGCTCTTGGAAAGATTGTCCATGAGTATGTTAAAAAGGTAGAAGATTTCCTTCCTTTATTTGCTAGAATCTATCAGATTGCTCCAAGTTCCTGCGGAGGAATGAGGGTGGAAGGATTTAGACTTGTTAGATTTTCTAACTATACATTTGAAGACATTGAGATCCTATCCGAAGACGAAACTAAAGATTTAATTGTTGATAAGTCCAAACTCCAGATCGCCCAGGCAATGGAAACAATTGAGATCATGGAATTATTAACAGGAGAAGACAGGTGGTACACTGCCTACCACAAAGAAGACTTGATAATCCAAGCTGATGAGCCATTCAACGGAAGGCTCAAGAAAGAATCTAAAGACATGGTAGAGATAGCTTTGCCAGCCAGCCTCAGAACGGTAGGCCTTATTGATGAATTTTTCAATAATACCCTCCCAAATCAAGACAAGGCAGAAGAAGACACAGACACGACAAAGAAGGGCCCCTCAGTGGTGAATGAATTAATAAAAACGGAAGAATCGTTTACCTAATCCATGCTTTTTCAGAAAGACAAGAGACCTGGCCCCACTGGGACCACCAAAAAGAAGACAGAGACTTTGCAGCATAAAAGACGACAACTCGTGATCAAGATTCGGCACGCCTAACCAGCTGTCCACCTTTTCAAAAGGAAGAGGGTCCCTCCATTATCACGAGATGGCCAAAAGATGAAGACTTAGCCTATAAAGACAATATTGCTTTAATAATTCAGGGGAAACCGGATCACTTTTGTTTTTCGGTTGCCAGTCATCGCATGTACCCTTGATCTATAAAAGGGAGTAGTAGGAGTTGTAAGAGGGATCAGTAGTTAGAGAGAGAGAGAGAGATAACAAGACTTCTATGCTTGTAATAAATGTTATGTATATGAGTGAGTAAACCTCTCATAGTTAGGGGAGAGGGGAGAGTTGTAGTTACTTATGATATGCAATAAAAGTATTTTCTTTTCCAAAAATCTCTTATGCTAAGTTGTTATTATTTTCCAAATTGTCTCCAACTTTCTGTTCATAGAGGACTATTGTGTTGAACCTCTGGTGTAGCACACAAGGTGTTATACTGGTGAACCGCCGTCAGGTGCCGATTTGCCGTGAGCCGTTAGCCAGGGTGGGCGTTAGGCGTGAAGGCGTACAGGCAGGAAACGGGTCAGCCGCCAAAGTAGTGGATTGAGGTGCAACACATAAAGAGAGAGTTGTAGGAGGCCAAGACCGGAGAAGAATAGTAACAAAGCTGAAGAGACAAAGGGAAGAAGATAAAGATATTGCAGACCAGAAGGAAGGTATAAACTCGAACCAAACCCTTAACTATTTTACATAATACTGTTTTAAGAAAAATCTTATATGAGCTTGCAAATCACTAAAGACTTTTTAGATTTTGTTAATCAAACAAGTTTAGACTTAACTAGAGAAATTCAAGACTGGACTCTTACAGACCCTAAAGATAAAGAACTTATAGAATCTGCTTTAGTATATGCAGGTGGTACTTTTAAATACATAGACCAGATCATTGAGTGGTTAGGAAGAGAAGTACCTAGAATAGAAATAATTAGAACAGGAATCCGTGACCTCTTTAGACAAAAATTAAGAACTGAAGAATTTGCAGAAGAATTGTCAAGACCTGAAAAGTATCTAGAATACACTAGGATACTTGAAGATAGTATAGACGTATTAAAATTTGTTAGACGTAAAAGGTTAGCTGAAACAAAGACTATTTTAATTAGAGCCGGAGGAATCCGTCCTCTCCTTAAAAACGTAGAGACAGCTGCCCCCAGAACATACCGTAGATTTTTGTCATCTTATGGTGATAATAATTTAGACGAATTTATAGATAACGATATAATTGATATTGTTAATCAAATATATAAAGAAACTAGACAGATAAACCCACGATACCGTATAAGGTATTCAAGACTAGAATATTTTCCAGCAAAACCTATTTCAATTTCTAGACTTCCAGAAGAAACTATTTATATAGATAATCCTCGCTATTCAGAATTCCAGTACGATAGTGACGGAAGAAGCTTAAGAAGTAGCAGCAGCCCTGAAACTTCTACAATTAGACTTCCAGATTAATTAGACTTTAAAATAAGTTTAAAAGACGACTAGAAAGCATTGGGGTAAAAATTGATATTTCCCAAAACTTAGAAAAAGACAAAAGACATTGCGGTCCCAAAAGGTGGTCCTAAATAGACAAAACGGTCCCTAGATAATTCTTGGACGATAGCGGTCCGTAAACTAGGTCCGTATACGATCCAGCCTCTATATATATATATATATATATATATACTCAGTGAGAAAAACCATTCAAGAAGATGCACTGAAGGTCGGCGCAGAAGTTATAGAGGAAGAAAGTCGGTTACAGACTACCTTGACTGATCTGTGAAAGTTGTCGGAGATGTTGTCTGAAGGTCGGCGATCGCCGGCAATGAGATGGTGTTTAAAGAGTTTTGGATGATCGAACTACTTCCTAAAATGGTTTCCGGTTCTGTTATTAAATTCAAATTTGTATTTTTGTTCAATATACACCGTGAGATGGGGTTTCTTAAATGTATTTCAGCCCATAATTGTGGCTTAATAAAAGTGGAGGCTGTATGCAGAAATTTGGGATTCAAATAAAAATACCCATCTAAAATAAAGACTTAAAATAAGGACCATGTTTTTTACCCATAGATGCATTCGCTGTCGTCACTATTAAATACATGTAATGATGAAAAACATGGTCCTTACTCTAGGTTCTAATGGGAGCATCATTGTACATTTGACATATGTGTGTAGTATTGCCAGATACAAAACCTCAAGGCTCTGTTTGTTATGTGGTAAAATTTTGGGTGGAAGGGGTGTGCACGGGTCGGTCGCTTCGGTTATTAGCCTTTTTTTTAAGCCGAACCGACTTAATCGATTTCGGATATTTTGAACCGAAACCGAACCGATTGTATCGGTTAACCGAATTGAACAGGGTCGGTTCGATTTGACCGTCGGTTTTTGACAGGACCGGTTTGGTTTAACCGATTTTGACAGCATTGATATTTTTCAATATTTTTTGCATTTTGTTTTAATCATTTTCCACTTAAATTCAACTAACACTATTTTATTTATATGCAACAATTTAAAAAATGGTTCAAAAGTGTCCTAAATCCATCCGTGCTTGTGTGTTATATATATATATTATATAATATATATAATATTATATAATACATAGAGCGGTTCGGTTCGATTCTACCCTGGCATATGCGTTCCAAACCGAAAACTGAACCGAAATTATCGGTTTTTATCCTGCTTAAAACCAAACCAAACCGAACCGAACCGCATCGACCTTAAAAATAAACAGGCCCGAAATCATCGGTTCGGTTCGGTTCAATTGATTCGACGGTTCGGTCGGTTTTTCTGCACAACCCTAGTGGAATGTGATTGCTAGGAAAGTGATTACCAGGAATCTAATTCCCTTGTGTCCGTTTGGTGAACCAATGGATTCCTACATGGAATTAAAATCTAGTGTTTCATTTATGCATAGAAAGTGTCGTAGAAAAATACATTAAATATCCAAAATTCCCTTTAGCAATATTATTTGTATGCAAACACAACTCAACTCAACAGAATCTTTTCCTAATTATTTGGAGTCGGCTACATGAATCCTATATTTTCATTATGGTCTATTCAGCGCAACATCTTCAATTAAATCACATGCTGTCATGTCCTTTTTTATAATATCTCACCAAGTCAAATTAGGGCTAACTCTACTTCTTGCGTTACCATTAATACTAACTAAATCACTCTTTTTTACGGGGACATCCATTGGTCTACGCATGATGTGTTCAAACCATCTAAGCTGATTTTCTCACAATTTATCTTCTATAGGAGCTACTTTTACCGTTTCATGAATTTGTTCATTTCTAATTTTATCATTTTGGGTTTTACCACAAATCCATCTTAGCATTTGCATTTTCGCCACGCTCATTTTCAGCACATTTTTTTTCTGGTTGCTCAACACTTTGTCCCATATAGCATGGCAGGTTTAATGGTCGTCCTATAAAATTTCCCCTTCAACTTCAAAGGTATACGTCGATCACACAAAACGTCGATAGCACTTCACTTAACCCAATTTGTTTTAATCCTATAAGTAACATCATCACTAATATCTCCATCTTTTTGGATAATCGAGCCCAAATAATGAAAATGATCTTTCTAGGTATCTCTTGACCCTCCAATTTCACCACATCCCCATTTGTCCTCCTATTATTATTAAAATTACACTCCACATATTCTATTTTATTTTTGCTTATTTTAAATCCTCTTGTTTCTAGAGTCTCTCTTCACAATTCTAATCTAGCATTAATCCCCGCCTTAGTCTCATCCACTAAAGCAATATCATCTGCAAATAGCATACACCACGGCACCTCATCTTGTATTTGTCCAGTCAACTCATCCATAACAAGAGCAAAGAGGTAAGGACTTAGTGTTGAACCTTGGTGCAAACCTACAGTAATTGAGAATTCACTACGTTCTCCAGTTGATGTTCTTACTATAGTCATGGTCCTATCATACATATCCTTAATCTCATCAATATATCTATGAGTCACTCATTTTTAATATAAAGCGCACCATATTATATCTCTTGGTATCCTATTACACTCTTTCTCCAAATATGTAAAAATCATATGAAGTTAGTTTTTCTACGTATACCTCTCCATTAATCTTCAAAATAAATAATTAGCGTTCATTGTTAACATCCCAGGTATAAATCCAAACTGATTCTCAGATACTGTTGTTTCAAATCTCAATCTCTATTTAATCACTCTCTCACAAAGTTTCATTGTATGACTCATTAACTTAATACCACGATAATTTGAACAACTTTGTATGTTTCATTTATTTTTATAAATAGGTACTAAAACACTCTTTCTCCATTCATCGGGCATCCTATTAGTCATTATAATTTTATTAAATAATTTTGTAAGCTAAGACGCTCTTTCTTCCTCTAAGCACTTCTAAATCTCAATAGGGATATCATTTATTCCTAAAGCCCTCCCTGTTTTCATCTTTTTTAGAGCAATCATAATCTTTGTTATTCTAATTCTGCGAAAAAATATATTTTCTCGAATCTCCTTAAGTTCCTCTATATTTAATCTATGTCCATCATCTTCATTCAATAACCTCTCGAAATAGTTTTTCCATCTTTCCATAATTTTATCATCCTTGACTAGGACTCTCGAATCATCACTTTTAATACACTTAACGTTATTAAAATCTTTAGTTCTTCTATCCCTAAATTTAGCAAGCTTATTAATACTTTTTTCCCTTCTTGTGTCTAGTTTTGTATAAAGACCATCATATACTTTTAACTTAGCGCCTCTTACCATTTTCTTAGCGTCTGTCTTAGCCATTTATATTTCTCAAAATTTTCTTCGTTTCTAGTTGTTTGTCATGTATTAAAGCACTACCTTTGCAAACAATAAATTTATTTATAGTAAAGTAAGACGATGGTGTATCATTTATACCGTATGAATCCAAATTTTTATTTGAAAAAAATGAATTCTTAATATTATAGAAATTCGTGTCATATTGTATTTGTGTCAAAACTATAACCCATGTTAATTGTGTTATCATGTTTTTTCTTTTGTGGTCGTGTCGTGATTTAAATGGAACATGTTCATGTGAAGTAAACACAACACAATTTTAAGTCGTGTTGTATACGTGTATAAATGGTGTTTGTTGTTTCGTATTGTATCATATCCAAATACATTTAAAAAAATAATTGATATCTCTAATTATAAGTTTTTAAAGTCAGAATTGATTTATTAAGTGAAAGTTGGCTATGATATAAAGAATTCTAAAAGAACTACCCCTACAAAAGGAGGTATGTAGACCATATAGAAAAAAACCTATTACTTAACTCATGTGGATCAGAATTTGTACGAATGCAGTCAAGTTTTATAGATTAAAATTTGGAGTCATTCCAAAATTTATTCAAAAACTGAAAAGTTCTACAAATAGGAGTACAATCCAAGTCATTACTATTTATCATCCATCGCATCAACAAAAATAATATCAAATGAATGATATATATGGAGGTCTAAGGACAATTCGTGTCATTTAATATATCTTGTATGGTTATTTTTGTATTCACACAAAAATATTTTTAAGGATTCTCTCGGGAAAATAAAAATCCCACCAGTATTTGATGGATTCTGATTCCACTCACTTTTTCACATAGGTGAGAATCTGATTCTATTGGGGTTCACATTTTCATGCAATTTAACCGTCTACTAAACGCAGTAATCTTGCACTTTCTCAATATTGTTCGGAAGGAATCCGATTCCATCCAACTTTATCATGTACCAAACATTACGACGATAAAGCATGACTAAGTGAAAAAATAAAATATGAAATATTAATATGTTGAGTTTAGTGTACTTAAATTTGTCGGGCTTTATGGTGAAAAATGGTATTACTATGCCATCGCATGGTTTTGGTGATAGATAACAGCGTTGAGTGACAAACTACTAAGTCTGTAAACCAATAAAGATATTGCTAATTAGAGTTATCTCCTATCTATTCCTGAAACCTAGGTCTTTCTTCAATCTGACATAGAAGAAGTGGCATTGAGAATGAAAAAACAATTTATGAAATATGGAAATGGCAAGCTTGCTATTGTGAACAATCAGGGGGATTCTACAATTGGTCAAGGAGGATGGCTGAAGGAAAACCCTTTTGGAGTTCGATCAGATTGGGAGCAACATGTAATAGATCGTGGGGCTCCCATGTTCAGATTAATTCTTTCCAAATCAGCAAGCAATGATTGAAGTGGCCGATGCATGGAAAGTTGACTAATGCAATAAGCACCAGAATGAGGATATGTATGTCCACCTGCTCAGAGAGGTACTTCTCTCTCCAAGACATGTTATTTTCTACGAAAACTTTACCCTCACACAAACTTTTAAATTCAAATGTTGGTTATTTAGTAGTTTGCATCGTAGGATGTTGCCTTTTGTATTTTGTTTTGTTGTTGTTAGCTTAGCAATTGGTAGTGCCATTTGTTCTCTCCACAAAAAGACATGGGAAGAATTGAATTGTGTGGGGATCAGTAGATCCCTTTCTAATGATGGGACCTGCATCTCATCTAATATAACAATATAAAAATGGTCTCTGTGTGTAAATGTGCCACGTGTCACCAATTAAGTCTAGCATCTTTTTTATTATCTATATGTTTCGGCGCCCCTATTTCCCCCTCTCGGCAAACCTGTTCCCCTCCCTATCTCCTCATCTTCTCAAATCTCAACTTTTATATACATATACAATGTTTAGACTATAAATATAAAATTTTCATCTATGACCCATCATTTTTCATCTCCCTCCCACAAAAAGTCTCTCCGTCACATTATCTCATCTATGACCCATCATTTTTCAGATCCTCCCTCTGAATCACTAGGATCATTTCAACTTTTATTTACATATACAATGTTTAGATTGGTTGAGTAACTTAAACTCCCGTCATCGTTAATTACCACACCATCTTCTTCTCCCCCAAAACAAAACTAAATACAAGCAAAGTTGATAAAAATTTTCCCAGTAACGCACTATATCAACTCTTCTTCTTCCTCTTCATCAAATTAGGGTTTCAATTTGTAGAAAAAAATAGTGAAAAAATGAGATTGATGTTGTGGTGGCCCGGGTCCTTATTATATTAGTCAATCTATGAAACGTCAACGTTTTAGCTGATCATATCTTCATAGCTCATACAAGTACTCAAATTACATGTTTTTAGGGTTCAAATTTATATTGCGTTTATTCGAGTTCTGAGTTATTAGTAATAACTTTGTCTTTAACAAAAAATCATTCTATTGGAATACATTTCGTGTCCTCCAACTGTTTGATATTGTGTCAACGTCGGGTAGAGTAGCCTATGGTATAGACACATTTTGTTTTGGACAATAATCTTACTTATAGTTGTGATACTTCAATTGTATTTTAAAATTTAGGCAGCTTGCGTTTTCTGAGAACACGTGGATTAAGACTCAACATTGAAGATAAAGTATGCAGTCATTATTTGTTGGACATGAAAGTTTCTGTTTGAAGAATTACTCTATAAAAATTTAAACTCAGACAAAGCTAATTCTTTTTGTTTCTGTTGTCCAAAGAATGACACTATGGTATTATATGTGTGTATATATATAATTTTTATTTTATATGTATTTTGATATTTTATCTTCTTTATGTTCATGACAGGAGCACACAAATGACAAGGAACTAGGAATGGGCCATTTCATGGAAGAAAATGCTAAGCCAAAAAGCGTCTTTGTAGTTAGGTGCAATGGGTATTCTCAACACAAGTTACTTTCTTAATGTTTTTAGTGCAACATATTGATAAGTATGATTTAGATATTAGAAAAATCGAAACTAATAGATCATTTTCAAAAAGGGTAGTTATAGAGTAGAAATTATGTTCATTGCAGCTCTATGTGGTTATCTAATATCAACGGTTGTTAGCTCTGAGTTTTTGCACACCAATTATAATAACAAAACTTTTATTATATGTTTTATAGAGTTCCTATTGATGCATGGCGATATCTTTCATTTTGTAGCTACCCACATTAGTATCTACCTTTGTTGTTTCAAAACAAATTTGTCGAGTATTTCAATGAGCAAATGTGATTCTTATTTGAAATGCAGAAATACTAGGATATCAATGTTACACAGTCTTGCAACTTAAAAAGTTCATCATGAAGGCACCATCTGGTTATAATGGGGAGAAAAAGTTGTTAATATTCATCTTATATTTGAAAGACTAACATTATATTCAATATCTAAATCAAACTTCTACTTCTTTTTTTGTTATTTAAGTTGATTCTTCTCAAACTTTGGACGTTTGAAGTGAAGAGTCTTGAAAAGTAAGATCCAAAAATGAGTGTATCCCTTGAATTGGCAAAAAGCAATTCCACCTTTCACTTTTTATTCCCACTTTCTTATGGTAATAAGACTATTTTACAGACATCATGAATTGCATATAAATACTATTTTCTCTGTATTCTGTTTTGTTTTTATTATATATTGTTGATAAAAACAGGAACATAAGGTGAGGTAGCAAAGAACCCGAACAATCAAATGAAATTGGCGTTTTTTTTCCTTGGACAATAACAAAGTTTTATTGGATTGTAGATTTTTTGGTGCATTATACCAATTCATTTGGCCAATTTTAGGTCATTCCCCATCCATAACTATTTTAAAAGTACATTTGCGATATTTTCTTTGTAAATGGTTTTGGGTGAGATCTATTATGATTTATTTAATGCATACATTTGTGATTTTTCCTTTAAAGTTGCTTCCGGGTAATGAATATAAGTTATTTGTGTTGTGCAACGCCATGTGTCATCATTAATTACTCTAAACGTAGCGTCTCTTAGCTCAATCACTAACCCCTCTTCACCTTCTGCAGGCTCTTCTCCTATTGTGAGGCTTCAACCTGTATCATTTATGTTGGTTAATATTTTAATCCACACCATCAATTTCTTATTAAGGGTAATGGCCAAAAACTAAGCCTTAATTAATTTCTTTTCTTTATAGTCCACATTGAGTCTTTTTTTTTGCCCGAGTTTGATATTTTGTTACAAGTTTGTTAAAAGTAGAGGTGATGTACTTTGCTCAGATACTTAGTTTATTCGCTTACAATTAATTTTAATTACTCAATTGATTTGAGTTTGTTTTCAATATGCAGATGTATGGACCATTTGAAAGCTACTCACATACTTCTACTATTTTAGATTTAACATACAATTATGATTTAAATATTTAGTCTAGGATGTTGCAACAGAATTGAAGTTACAAGATATGATCAATTTGAACCCCAATTGTCTTCTTTGCTTACATACAAGTCAACAAAGCGTCTGCACATCGCGCGGGGCTACAATCTAGTGACTAATATACTTTGGTTGCTTAAGACCATTTCTAAGCGGCAGGGCAAAATGGTTCAAGTCAAACGCAATACAACCTACCGGCCAAAATAAGTTTGAACCTTTTTCTGACCCATTTTGGTTGCAATTTTGCCTAGGACGGTCCGACATCATCTTCCTCTTTTTATTTCTATATTGGCGCCCCAACATTTTTGTCAATTTTATATATAAAAAATTAGTGGGACGGCAAAAGTAGTTTCGTCCAAGTTTGATATATACCTACACGCTTGGAATCCCAAGCGCTTGGTAAAGGTGACACTAGAGTTGGTCTAAATTGGTCAATGTAGAGTTGCTCTATTTTAGAAAACTTGTGTGTTTTGGCACCAACTGGAAAATGACGCATGCAGAACTATCCATTTCCTTTTCTTTTTTCCTCAATAGTTATGAGGGAATTGTTTAAAGTTAGAGGGTTATTTTGGGTTTGGTCCTTATATATTGAGACTCAAGTTGCAAAAAATATTTAGGAAATCTTTGGGGCCCAAATGGGATGTAAGCAATGTTTTAAATCGTGGTCGCACAGAGTGTCGCATTTTGGCTCTGAAGTCGCGTTGCGCATCGTGCAAGCAATTTGTGCATGGTAGTTTTTTAATTAGAAAAAAATATATAAAAAATATAAATAAAGAAATAAATAACATTTTAAAATGAAATTTGTAAGAAAGTAACATTTTAAACTGAAATTGACAAAAAAAGTTACATTTGAAATTGTTTTTTCTTATTTATTTTTTTGAGTTATATTTTAAATTGAAAATTATAAAATTTAATAATAATAACATTTTAAACAGAAATATGAAAAATAAGTAACATTCAAAGCTGAAAATAATAAAGTTATAACATTTTAATCTGAAATATGTAAATTAAGTAAAAGTTTAAACTGAAAATTATAATATAATAATGTTTTAAATAAAAAATTATAAAATAATTAGCATTTTAAATTGGCAATAATAAAATAATAATAATAATAATACATTTTAATCAAAAGTTTGAAAAATAAGTAACATTTAAAGCTGAAATAAAGGGGCATATATCAAATAGTCCCTCGATTTTTTTTTTTAATATACGTTTAGTTCAAACCTTTTTATTTTGCACAAAAAAGTTCTTCACCATATAAAAAATGCTTTACCATGTCGCTGGCGCAAACCTTTAAAGATAAAAGTATAAGGGACTTTTTGATACAACATAAAAGGGTTGGACTAAATGTGCATTAAAAAATGTTTGAAAGATTTTTTGGTATTTGATCCTAAAATAAATAACATTTTAAATAGATATTTATAACACAACTACCATTTTAAATTGACGATTATTATAAAAAATCATTTTGAACTGAGATTTGAAAAATAAGTAACATTTAAAATTGGAAATTATAAAAAAAAATATTTTTTACTGAAAAATTTAAAATAAGTAAATGCTTGAGTAAATCAAGAGTTTGGAACATAAAATATTAAATAAAGTAACCTTTTCCACTAAACTTTATAAAATAAGCCAATGACATCTTTGAAACCTTTGTAAATAAGTAAATTGAGGGTTTGGAACAAAGAATACCTTATCCAAACTGAGTCGCCAGATGACATAAGGTAAGGATTTTTTTGTCTCCTTTAACTAAACTGAGGGTTCTAACAAAAACACGGATCGCGTTGCTGTTGCGTCAGTCGATCGATCGACCTCCCCAGAATTTATGAAGTTGTTTCTTTTAATGCTTGTTCTTATCCCAAACCTTAGTATATCTTTGGTGATTATTAATTGGATATTAAGGGACTTAGGAAAGTTCAGTAAGCCCTAAATAAGAATCGAATGAATGTGATTGAAATTTAATTGATTAGAATTTTGATAATTTATTTGGGAGAAATTTCGGTTGCTAGATTCATGTGTTGGATTCAAATTGCTATGCATGAGGATTAAGGATAGGTCCAGTAGGGGAGATTTAATATAACACCTGGGTAGTCTTAGGGTTACAATTTGAGCATCAAGGACTGAGTTTAAGCTCATTATTGATTGCGCAAGGACTGAGTGTAGTACAAGCGCTTAGTGGTATAGAGATGGGAGTTCAGACCACATTTGGTTGAAAGAGGGGGATGAGGTTTTTCCGGTTGCGTATTTGAAGTTGACGGGCCTCCATGACCGACAAAGTTAAGTAGTAGTGTATTGGAGGGGTTCCTTGTTTGGATTTCGCTCTGCGAGACGCTCTATGCATGAACCTTAACGACGTCGGGAGTGGAGAGATGTTATAGGATGCGAGGATGCTGATTTTGTTGATAAGTCATATAGTGTGAATGAAACACTATAGACTATGAGCCATGTGATGATGGTATTCAATCCTAGTTGATAGAAGATGTGTTTATAAGAGATTTGAAACTATCGGTTATAACCCTAATTAAGGGAGACTTTAATTCGTAGTAATTCGAGAGACTTTGTTGTATTGAGTTTGTAGAATTGAGATTAGTGGTTTCGTTTATATTGTGGGATTTTTTTTAGATGCTCTATACCTTGTTATTTGTGGATTTGATTAGTTTTATCGATATTAGCGCTCCGTTTGCTCTCCCCCGGTGGGCGGGGTGTTACAGATAGCGCACGAAAGTGCACGCTTTTTGAGCATCCCGTAATAGCGTACATCATGTAAGTGAGAACTATTGGGACCGAAGTTAAATCATAACTCCAACTCTCCTTTCAGATACTGTGATTACAGCACACACGATTGTGGTAAAAAGAAGGCAATTAGGGAGGAAGTTACAAGGAGAATCCTCACCAACAAAAGATGCTTTCAAGTTGTCTACAAATGTTACTTTAGCTCGTTGATTTTTGAATTTCATATTTAGCTCGACTTTTTTCTATTTTGTACTTATAGAGTGTGAACCATTTTATTCAAATCATTTTTCCAAAAGATCCTTCTCTAAACATGCTTGATCTTTTTTGGCCACTGGGAACTTGCCTATATTGACTTTGGTTATTGTAGGGGATATCAATCCTACAACAATGCTAAATAACACCTTTACCACAATTAAGAGTGCAATTTAAGAAAAGAACACATAAATGTATGTGGTTTGGCATATCGACTTGCCTATGTCCACGGGAAAGGGAGAGCAAGGCTTTTATTACTTTCAGGGAAAGAGGAAGAAGGCGATTTTGAGTGTTAAAGATGTTAGCTGAGAGTTCAAACCGTCGGTACAATGTTGTGCTCTATCCTTTTTTGACATTAGGGATGTCTTACTTATATATACAAGTTTTGTAACCACATAAACTACATCATAAGACCTTTCTTACGGTAGTTAATCTCTACTTTGATCTTATCTCTGAAGTAGTTGAGTTTTGGTATGACTGTATCCGGTCATATCTATTATTATCTTTGACGATATGCCTTTAGTTGCTCCATGATTTCGGGACAACCAGATCATTACAGCTTTTAAGATTCCAAGTGTCATACCACGTGGAGTACCCAAATCATAATCACTTCAATTGCCCCCATAATTGGGGTGATCGGTCTTTAGGGTTAGCCATCCTAATTCTGCCTTGTCGTATTGTCCACGTGTGACGTGGGTTTTCCCATTGTACGTTCTTTAATTGCCACGTGTCCCACTTAACTCTTAGTGTTAGTACACTCATGAGATTATGTGCACGCAAACCCTATGTTTAGGATTTTGTGCACCACATGTTTACTTCTTTAAGGTAATCATTGCGTATGAAGTGCGTGACTTAAGAAGCGTAGCAGTGAGGCTCTCTTCCTCCTAAGAGAGCTATCACTTCCGCTACCCTTTAGTGGTAAAGACTACAAGGGGTTTAAAAAAATCCTTTGCCTATTTACTTGAAGCCGAAGGTACGAAACCTTTATTTTTTCTCTTTTTTGTTTGAATTTCAGAGAAATCATATGCAAGAAATCTTCGTCTTTTCTTCTTCATTTCCTTTTCCTTCTCCAGCCATGTCTAAGCGTATGAGAAATTACGAAGTGACCTCAAAGAAGGACTTTGAGGCATTTCGTGCTAAATGTAACATACAAAAGCACTGTCAAAGTACAAATTTCACCTGAAAATGAGAATGTCTATGACATCCCTGGTGAAGTTATGTTTATGACAATGGCTAGAATAGGGGGGTCCGTTTTCCCCTCCAGCCATCATTATTGGAAGTGCTTCATTTCTACGGAATACTTCCAATCTAAGTAAACTAAAGCTTTTTTCGGATTGTGATGGGTACAGTCACAATTAACCAAATTTGCAGCACTAGCTTGTGCCTGAATGAAATCAAGTACTGGTATAACTTGAGGACTTCTCCTGGGTCTAACACATACCATTTCTAGGTCAATGATAAGTCTCCTTATTTGGTTACTTGGCAGACCAGGTCCTAAAAGGACACTAATAAAGATATCTTGGTGTTCTCTAGAAAGCTTTATGGTGAGAACTATGCAATTCATTTTGTGCCCGTGGAGGCCGAATCTCGTGGTAAGTTCTTTACCATTCATTTGAATTTTATTGAAAATATAATCTCATTTGATACTTATCGGTCTTTGTTTTTCTGGTGCAAATCCTCATTGCAAGAGAAAGTCCATAGACTTTAAAGTTAGACTTATCGATCTAGAGAAAGTTTGGGACCGACCAACTCCATGTGGTGTCAGATATCATTAGAAGGTTTCCCACGTACTTCTTGGCTATGAACTGCAATCATCAACCACGAATTTCGCAGATGTCCCCCAAGTCACATCAGTCGAATATACAGTGGTCGGAGATTCTTGAATCCCAACAACTACTCATATTTTCAACATTGAGGCAAGAGGGAGTATACAATAGTGAAGCATAATCTCCCACTTACGTAATCACCATCGATTCAAGACATGAGTACTTTTTTTTTCACAACCTTGCTCCCCTCTTTTCATACGAAAAGATTGGCACCTTAGATTGTTTCTTGGAAGAGATAAATGAAGATGAAGAAGAAGGTTTCATCTTTCCCCTATTCCTCAAGACTTCTAGGATATAATTGGCCGACCAAGACATATGGTTGACCTTGACGTTGTCAAGGAGAATCTGAAAAATAAGTGCGATCAACCTACCAGGACGCTTAAGGTGCAACTGACACCAAGAAAAGAATAATCTTCGTCCCGGAGAAAGAAAACCGTGAAGAGAAAGAGAAAAGTCGAGAAGGTCAAGAAAAGGAGGACATACCGAACTCCTCCCTCTAGTCCATCTAAGGGCAATAATCGACCCGTGGTGATTGCCCCACATCAGCATGCATCACCACCACCCTCGACGTTTCGGGTTCACCCTTGAACGATAAGTTTTATAAAGGGATACGAGCCCGTCACAATCGATGACTCGATATTTCACAACGTCAAGGTCAGCTTCTCAGTAGCACATGCTGCTATGTTACCCAACGACATGTCAACCCTGAGAGCTTTCATCTTAGAGAACATTTTCCAAGGAAGGACTCCGCTACATGACTCTCGTAAGTTGATCTTTAAATTTATTAATTTTTAAAGTTTTTGAGATCATTTTGATACTGACCGATCTATTTTGCCTTTGTTGTTTCAGGCGATGCAGAAGACGACCTGCCAGACTAGCCATCTGGTGACCAAAAATGACATTCTTCATGACCCAGATAACGTCATAAATAACAAATTGGCCGACAAGGATATCCTGATCACCGACCTCCGAGGCAAGTTAAAGGAGGAGACTAACAAGGAATAACTATTGAGGGAAGGCAAAACCTTGCAACTAGAGTTTAGCAGGGTGGATTCCCAGCTCACCGAGATGAAGAAGGCTTTTGCCTTGAAAACTTTGGAGAAGCTGATTCTCTAAAGGCAAAAATGTGGAAGCCATGGGAAAGGCCTTTGACGAAGGCTTTGAGGCCGACGTCCAGAAATTTTCTTCGCAGCTAGACTATCACGAATTGGTTGCGTTCAATAAAGGGTGGATTGTTGGCTTTAAGAGAGGAAATGATCCTGAGGGCGACCCTGCCTATGCAGAGCATTCCCCTCTTGAAAATCCTATCATTGACAATTAAGAAGCTTCCTCAGTGTCTGGCCAGGAAGTAAATCAGCCAACAACTGAGCCGACTCTTCCCGAAGTACAAGGAGATCAGGGAAATGACATTATCGAGAGCTGGGGGGAGTTCACCCCCAACACCTTAATTATTAGGGTTTTTAATTTTTTTCTCTTTGCTTTTGATATAATCCGTTTGTTTAATCTTATGTTGGTCTTGTGCCATTTCCTATTATTAATGAAAGAAATTTACATTTGTTTTTATTGCCCTATTTATTAAATTTCTATGAATGTTTTAAGGTATTTTCTACTTGTGGTCAGTGGGGGGTAGGTTTGTAACTGACTCCATTGACTTGTAAAATTAATCAATAACCTAATGTTCAGATTAACTTATTGACTTAAAAATTGACAAGTTAACATTCATATTTAACTCAATCATTAGTTAGTAGAATTGGGATCTACGACTGACTCCATTGACTTGTAAAATTTTGATCAATAAGCTAATGCCCATATTAACTTACTGACTTAGAAGTTGACACGTTAACATTCACATTTAACTTAATAATTAGTAGGTGGTGTTCAGGTTGCATCCAACTCCATGGACTTGTAAAATTTGATCAATAAGTGACCATTCATATTAACTGGATGACTTACAAATTAACAAGTTATCATTCATATTTAACTTATCATTAGTCGGTGGAGTTGGAATCTACGATCAACTCCATTGACTTGTAAAATTTGATCAATCAGTTAACGTTCATATTGACTTACGGACTTAGAAATTGACAAGTTAACATTCATATTTAACTTAATCATTAATCCACTTATTCTCTGGGAGACTCGTGTCTGTTTGGGTAAAGGGTCACTTGTTTTAAGTTGTGCCTCCCCTTCTTGTGTGGATTTATTCATTTTCTAGTCCAACCAATCCAGAGTCTGGTTCTACCACAGTTTTTAGGTGGGTTTATGTATGTTCTAGGTGAAACCGACTTGTTTTAAGTTGTACCACCCATTTTTAGGTGGGTTTATGCTTGCTATAGGCTGACAAACCTAAAGTTAGGCTGCATTATCATTTTTAGGTGGGTTTATGCCTATTCTAGATGAAACTGACTTGCTATAAGTCGTACCACTCGTACTTAGGTGTGTTTATGCTTGTCTAAAGTCTTATCATGTTGTTTAACAAGCTCTTATTGATACACTAGAAGGTGGATGAGAGTCTACTCTCTTCTCTCTTTGTCCGGATCAAGTTCATGAACCAAACGATCGTCGTTGTCGTCATTCTTAAAAATTTAAACTTGAGAGCCGGTAGACCAATCTCCAGACAAATGACTACTTCCATTCCGTATGCCAAGGCATAAGGGGTATTTCTCGTTAGGATACTAGGCTTTTTTTATAGGGCCAAAGGGCGATGGGGAGTTCGTCCACCTATCTTCCGTTGACATTCTCTAGTTGTTGTTTGATTCGATGAGTAAAGTCTTGTTAGTGATCTCTGCTTGTCCATTATATTATGGGAAAACCACTGAGGCATAGTGATTCTAGATCCCATATTCTCAGAAAAATTTTATGAAAATTATTATTGAATTGATTCTGTTATTTAATACAAAGGTATGGGGATGCCGAATCTAGTGGTGATGTTTCTCCACACGAATCGTTTAGCATCAGCCTTTTGTACGTGTATTCGTATCTCAAATTCTATCCATTTGTTGAAGTATTCAGTGATAATGATCTTGGGCTTTCGATTATCAGGTGCGACGGGTAAAGTTTCTATAATATCCATGCCCCATTGAGCTAAGGGCCACATACTATTAAGAGGGTAGAGATCGTCTATCGACTGCTTAATGGTAGGCGAGAATTCTTGACACTAAAGACATTTCGGGCGAACTGGACCGTCCCTTTTTTCATGAAAGTCCACCAATACCCTTGTGAGATCGCCCTATAAGAGAAGGATCTTACTCTTGCATGATGTCCATAGCTTCCTTCGTACAATTCTCTGAGGATCCCTTCTACCTGATTTGGATGAACATATTTGAGTAAGGGACCTATGAATGATCGCTGGTAGAGTTTTCCCTTCGAGTTAAGGAAAAACCGAGCCAATTGGATTTTTAGTGTGGGCCTCTTTACCAT
Organism: Sambucus nigra; assembly: GCA_949130495.1. Lineage (NCBI taxonomy): Eukaryota > Viridiplantae > Streptophyta > Magnoliopsida > Dipsacales > Adoxaceae > Sambucus > Sambucus nigra. The sequence continues at coordinate 554,749,642 of OX422208.1, forward strand.
CATGTGGGAGATCTTCATTTCTTAGATATGCAATGATGGGGTCCAACCACAATGGATCTGACTCGATCTGGATCACGTTTGATATTATTTCTGGCCCATCAATGCTTGGTCGACTAACATATTCAACTTTAATTGTTCTTTTCAGATCAGTATCAATTATTGAAGCTAATGTGGCTAGCATGACTATTCCAGTTCCTTGACAATTGTTCAATTGATGCTGATATGAAGGCCTTGAGGATTTTTCTCGCTTTATCCTAGTAAGCGAGCATTCTTAGATCAATGGCTTCATATACAATTGGTTAGCAATCAGACGAGAATCGGAGTGTATGGTGATATCTTGTGCTCCCAATGTGATCGCTCTTTAAAGGCCAATTATCATGGGCTCATATTTTACCTTATTGTTGAATCCCTTGAAACTAAGCCGAACTGCCTGCTCAATGAGGTAACCTTGCAGGGTGATAAAGTCAATGTTGACATCGATGACTCGTTCGTTGGATGTTCCATCAATAATTGACCTCCACTTGGGTGTTTGATCTATTTGTTCCAAATAGATCATCTCCAGGTGGCTAGGCTTAACAACTTCTCCATCTTGACTTGATGATAACTCTGTGATAGAGTCGACTAATACTTTCCTCTTTATAGCAGTTCGGGGCTCATAAATGATATCGAACTGGGCCAATTCCAACGACCACTTAGTTTGCCTTTTAGACAAATCTTCTTTCTTAAAACTTCTTTGAGAGAGAAAAATATTAGAACGACTATCGTGTGGCCGTCGAAATAATGGCGTAGCTTCCTTGATGTCATCACCAATGCTAATGTCAACTTTTCACTAGCCATGTACCTTATTTCAGATTCAAAGAGAGTGTGTCTGACGTAATAAACTGACAACTTCTTTCAGTCTTGGCATCAAGCCAGTGTTTTGATGGTTGCTTATTGAGAAACGACTAGGTACAAGTGGAGTTTCTCACCACTAACAAACGTTGATAATAGTACAGATATCCCAAATACTACTTGATCTTTTCCAGTGGTTAATTGCATTCATGTGTCCAGATCGTAGTTTTCGCCTTCTTCAATGATTGAAAAAAAGGTTGACACTTATTAGACGACTGGGATATGAAATGATTCAGGGAAACTTGCATCCCGATCAAAACCTGAAAGACTTTAATAGTGGTCTATTTCTTTGTGACCTATAGAGCTTTGATCTGATCAAGATTAGTCTCGATTCATTTCTTCATCATAATATTTCCTAGTAATTTGCCTTAGCTGACCCCAAAAGCACACTTGGAAGCATTTAATTTCATCATGTAATTTCGTAAGATCTTGAAGGTGTTGGAAAGATCCCTGATGGGTCTGCTATTTGTCTGCTTTTGATGAACATATTATTAATGTATACTTCCATAGATGAGCCAAACTGTTTCCTAAAAATATTTGTTACATGACACTGGTATGTTTCCCCAACATTGTTGTGGTTGAATGATATGACTTTATAACATTAAAGTCCTAGCGTTGTGATGAAGGAAGTCTTTTCTTGATCGGGGTGACCAAGGGTATTTGATGATATCCTGAGTGAGCGTCAATGAAACTCATACGTTGGTGGCCTGCTGTTGAATTGATGAGTTGATCGATTTTGGGTGGGGGGAAGTTATCCTTTGGGAAAACCTTGTTGAGGTCTGAAAAGTTAACACAAACTCTCAACTTTCCACTCTTCTTCTTGACCACGACCATGTTATAAATCCAATCTGGAAATCAGACCTCTTTAATGGAGATGAAGTTGATTCTCAACTTTATTATCCACCACCTTAACTTTATTTGGAGATGACTTCCCTTGGATTTCTCCTGGCTAATCGACATGCAGGATCCACATACAATTAGTGAAAAGAAAAATCCAGGGTGATCCCTGGTAGATCATAAGGCTGCCAGACAAACATATCCGTATTCATTATGAGGAAACTAATGAGTTGCTCTACCCCGTCTTCTAATAGTTCAGAACCGATTAGGAAGAATCTCTTCGGTTGCAATTAGTCTAGTGGAATGGTCATGAGTTCCTCCATTACTCAGTCGATGAGTCAAGTCTGGTCTCTTCTACGCCCGATCGATCTCCCTTTGGTTGCTATTTGGGTTGATCATCATCTGAATAGTCATCATCTTAAGTTTTCTTCGGACGAGCTTGTTTTGATTTTATAGCGGCGATGAGGCAACTTCATGTTGTCGCTTGATAACCTCTGATGTCAATAATTCCTTGACCGGTCATGAATTTAAGCTTCTGATGCAACGAATAAGGCACAACCGTCGTGGTAAAGAGAATTTAAGCTAAAAAATCCAAAAAGAATGGCGTGAGGAAAGGCATCTTTTTTAATAAGTTCGACCAGGCCTCGACGCTCTTCCTTGGAGGTTGATATTTGGCCCAACTATTGTTATAACTGGACCGGTCGAACTGGGCCTATGCCATGACTGGATATCCTACGAACATAATAATGCCCAAGTTGAGGATGATTAAAATGTGTTGCTTTTGGACACCTAGATTTAGAGGCTCTGCCATTATGGCTAACCTGAGGGAGTCTGGGAGATTGTATTATCCTCATTCTGTGATGTTCAAGGTTGTGGGAGGTAGACCCACATCCTTCATACTTTTCGATCAACTTCCTCTTCAACCGAGCAATCTCTTTATCTCGCTCGTTCATTCGTTCCTCATAGAGGTTGACTAGTCGTGATGTTGCATTCCTAGAAGGAGTATTATGGTGACAATTGGGAGCAAATCTGTGAGGAGTGCATCCTCGAAATCTGGAAGGAGTTTATTCCATCCTCACAATCCATACCTTTGATTGAATGCGGTTCCCAACATGGAAATGGTAAGATTGATGCTCATTATAGTTGATGAGTGGTATTCGTAAGCGGTGGGATTACATGTTTACCACAAACGATGCCTAATTATAGGGGATAACAATCCTACAATAATGCGAAATACCACTTTGATCACAAATATGAGTTCAGTGTAAGAAAAGAACGCAGAGATGTACGTGGTTCGGCGGGTCGGTCTGCCTACATCCACGAGGAAGGGAGAGAAAGGCTTTATTACTTTCAAGGAAATAGGAAGAAGATAACCTAGAGTGCCAGGGATGCTAGATAAGAGTCCAAGTCGTGGGACAATGTCGTGTTTTATCCTTTTTTTTATATTAGGGATGTCTTATTTGTAGATATAAGAGTCATATCCACATAAACTGCACCATAAGACCTTTATAATGATAATCGTTCTCTACTTTGATCTTATCTCTGTAGCAGTTGAGTTCTAGTAAGACTAGATTTGGTCATAGCTACTATTATATGTTATCTGTGATGATTTGACTTTAGCTACTCTATGATCTTTAGACGACCAGATCGTTACAACTTTCTAGATTCCATGTGTCATGCTATGTGGAGTACCCGACTCATAATCCCTTTAGTTACTAAGAATTTAACAACTAAAAATCCATTAGTTAGTTTGGTCTCTGTTAATCGAGATTGCATAAATAATGGGTTGAATATTGACTTAAATTTCGTTTTTATCCTACAAAGTATTTGTCCTCGTACATAATTTCACAAACTCGATTTCAAATTTTACGACTACGTCGGGCAATATGATTAGGTGGCTCTTTTAACAAACCAATTATAACTTTTGTCAACCTAATGTATATATGTGGAAGTTTGGTGTATAATGTTTTACAACAATATTGATTTTTACAAAAAATGTTGGGGATTAGTCACATTTGTCCTATGTCTAGAGATTTTTCCTGATTTTTTAGGGTGTTTCGTTGGTTGTTTTCATTTCCTAATGATTTCTCATAAAAAAAATAGCATATTTTTTGTGATCAGTTGCTTTCTTTTGTCAGGGATGTTTTTAATGTCTTAATTTGGTGCTATGGGTTGCACCTAAGGGTTATAAGTACCCTCATCTTGGGTTTCTAGATTGGTTATTTTTTTATGCAAAAGAAGCCTTTTTTGCTATTCACAATTATTGTAGCACTGCAGATTTTGGGATATGCTACGATTTTGGCTCTAATTTAGCTTGTTTTATAATGAAACATACTTGTTTATGTTGTTGAAAGAGTTATTGGGTATTATCTTTAAATGCCTTTTGTGAATGATGCTAAAATACAGTTAATGGGCGTTGTATATAGGTTAATTATTTCTGTGAAATGAAATGGACTTAATGGTTGGTCTCACACTTTTAATGTCTTTCTTCGTGCAAAGAAAAAGATTAATATATAGTGGATAATCCACCCTTTACCCATGATAAAAATTATGTGAATTGGTGAAATGAGAATTCGTTGGTTATGATGTGATTGTGGATGAGTATGGAGCTAAATATCGCCTCTTATGTTCAATTTCTTGAAACATCTAAGAAAATATGGTCTTTACTCTGCGAGATGTAGTTTTTGTAGATATAGTAGTGGTGGTTCAACACCAAACATGATGAGAAGACCTTTGCATATCACAATTTTACTTTGAAAGCCTTGTGGGAAAAATTGTTGTTTTATCATCCATTGAGTGACTTGGAGATTCAACAATGCCCACGTGAAGAATTTCATCTTGCTTTGTTTTTATCAAACATTAATTTCGAGTATAGTGTTTTTAAATACTAGGTTTTAGTAAGTGAAAAGCTTCCTATAACTGCATATGCTTATTCGAGATTACAACCTACTTCTCTTACACACGGGACAACTCATTCCTCCAGTCTTCTGTCTGATTGTAGTTGTGGAATTCATAATGCTCGTACTAGTAGCCAAATTAATGGCCATGATGGCACTAGTCATGGTAATCATGGAGGACAAGGTGGTTGCGAAAATTCTGTGGAAGTGTACATATTGTAGTGGCACAAGAAATAATGTCCCGACGACTATAGTTAGGAGTAATAAAGGAAGCTTACTTATATTAATCACGTGTTTGGAGGTACTTTTGAGATAATAGTTCCCCAAGCTTATATTATTATTCATTCTAGCACATTTGGTTCTCAGGCTACTTTGTATGCTTAGCTTAGCCAACTCATCCAACAATTGTCTTCTCCGTCACCAAACATGCATGCTCCCACCTGCAAATAATTCGGCATATGTTGTTAGCCAGTGGCGGATCCAGGATTTTGAGTCAAGTGTGGCGAAAACTTACGATGAAGTCCGAGGGTTTGGGGGCTCGCCCCCGAGGCGATTTTTTTGGGTTGTTTTTACTTCTTTTTTTTTTTTTTGCAATTTTTAACCCTAAAAATGTTGAGGTATTAATTAATTTAATTAGATTCCTACTTTGTTTGTGGATTTTACACACAAATTTAAACACAATCTAGTTTCAGACTAGTTTTACAATCTAGTTTCACACAGACTATTATATATGTGAAATAAAAACTGTCTTTAATGGTCATATTTTTAATATGCTAATATAATTCTATTACATTGTTGATTGACAAATAAAAACACACCTCTCTTTAATGGTCATATTTTCACACGAATATAAAAATTTCAACACAATTTAAACACAAATTTCAAATTTTGTTGATTGACAAATAAAAAAGATAAAAAAACATACCTGTTGCTATTTTATATTCACTATGAAAGGTCCGGTGAACTAGATACTTATTAAACAAGACTCATTGGTAAAAAACACTTATATGTATACAAATAAACACCCAACAATAACTGTTTAAAAGAAGATAAAGCAAACAAATAAACACCCAACAACAACTGTGTTCACATACCTTAAGGAATCTTTGGGTTCATGTGATGATTGGAAATCAGAATCTTATTCCATTTGGGTTGTGGGTATAAGTGACAACATTGGTTAGGAAACTCAGTGAGAGGAGATGAGGAGCCACGACTGAGAGAGCAGAGAGAAAGGAGAAGAAGGTAGGGTTTGAGAGAGAAAAGTGAGGCTTCATGCGTGTGTTTGAAAGGTTAATTTTTTTTTATTAATTAAATTTTTATGAAAAATGCCACTTAAGATGTTTAATACATGATTAAACTGTTAAAATGGCTCCGAATTATTTGTTGAATAAACTCTTTAATCAAAACAAAACTTAACACAAGAATGATTTTAAACACATTATTAAAAAAGTTTGAACGAGTTATTTCAGATCTAGAATGAACCAGTTTTGAAAAACAAAACTTAAACTATTAAATCAGCTCAACTTAGAAGAAGGTGATGAGAGTATGAGGAAGTGCAGGAGTAAATTTTTAACGTGGTAAAACCCCACCCAATTGGGGAAACATCCACGGTGACCTCTACGTCACAAAATAAAAATTCACTAAAACAAAGTAACAAATTACGAGCTATTTAACAATCAAACCACACAAACACACCTTAACTAAGTTCAGAATCGTTACCAACTCCTCTGGATTAGATTTTACTTCTCTGACGGTTGTTGTTATTGATATTCTCTTTAGCTTCGTAACTTTAATCGATTCCAGCTTTACATCGACTCAACTAAGTTCAAGATCATTCAACTAACACTTTAAGTGTAGTAGAGTGAAAGTGTAGTGGTGATGTGCTCTCTAACATATGCATAAAACACACTCACACTTAATACATACATAGTGATTTATCAAATTACAAAATCACTAGATATGCAAGGTATTCCAAAATCAGTTTAGTCAAGACAATATCAGACTTTAAACATTTCAAAACAACCGCAGATCAAGAGGGAATCTTGTTGTGAAATATCCAAGATCCTAACACTTTCTTGTTTTAAAAATAATAAAGATATAAAGTGCAATCCCCAATCAAGATCTCAAATCTAGATCTAAGTCTGATTGTTTGAGTAAAATGAAATCAGAATGAATATTGTTGGTTTAGGGTTTTAAGACATTAAATCAATTTAATAATAACCCACAAGAAAGATTTCTCAAAATAAGAAATCAAAACAGTAAACTATCTATATGATTTGTATCACAAAGACAAGATCTCAAGTTTCCATGACGAGATCGAAAAACTCAATGAACGTGACTAAGTTGGAAGAATGATCAAGAACACGTGAGGATTAATTTCTCAAAACACAAACTAAACACTCAAAGGTTTAACTCTCAGAAAAGTATTTCTGGTTTTGGATTTGACGAAGTTTGATTAGGGTTTTCTTTCTCTCTCTAATCTCTTCTTCTCTCTCTTCTATCTTTTTTCTCTCAAACGAGGAATAACCAAAAATCTCTAATTGCCTCACAGATGGCATCTATTTATATAAGACATAGAAGGATTTGGAACGACGACTTGAAATCAAAGGTTTTCTTTCTCTCTCTAATCTAAGGGTTCTCAAGAAGCGGTGAAATAGCCAACTTTGATTGGTTAAAAACAGATCACTTGGATTAATCCCAATCACATGTAGACCGTAGATAAAAATGATCCAAGGGTTTAAAGTAAGTCACAAGTATGTGAGTGATAAGAAACACGAACATAACCGATATGTGTGCAACACGTGTACGCTGTAGATTCACTCTCACACGCGTGTTTTAGGTTACTTATTAATTCCAATTCCACCCGCAATATTTTCTAACGCTTTTGGTTTCTACCCAAGACAGTTTTAAGCAATAAAAAATAATTACAAATCAACCCTAAAGCTTTATTAAGTTCCAATTTTAATTTCCAAAAATTATTTAAAATTCCTAGAAAATGTTAAATAAATCCCAAAAATTATTTAAAAATCATTTTAAGGGCATTTAACTCACACATGATCATTGCAAAAATAAATCACTATATGTATGCAATCCTAGTGTGTGGTGTATGTGTTATACCTTTTTGAACTTGTAGAGGAATATTAATGAAGCTTTGAAGATTCTGAGACATTTTAGTTCAACTAGGAATAGACACAATATTGTCACTATTTCCAAACTAGACGAGCTCCTATATAATGTAGACTCAATTGAGTCAAAGATATAGGGTGCTTGATTTTACACCCTCATTTTTGTAAATAATAAGAGAACACCTTTAAGATTGAAATTTTACTAAATATCCCTAATAATTTTTTTAAAGTTGAACTGGGGCGGCCACCCCACTTCGGCCTATGGTGGGTCGGCCCCTGTTGTTAGCCAACCTTATACTTTATGGATCATAGACTTTGGAGATAGTGCTCATATATCTAGTGCACGTTATTTGTTCTCCATCTATGACTTTTAAATCTTATATCATTTTAGCATATAGGTCTCTAGACATTTCCATGGGACAGGTGACTTTCATCCTATTAGTTTTGTATCTCTTTCATTTAGCTTATTTGTCTCATAATTTTCTTTTAACTTACAATTTGTGATTTAGTTAACATAATCTCTTTAATCTTTTGTGACATTTTCTCCTTTTTTTGTTCTTGTCAGGACCTCAGAATGAAGAAGGTGATTGGCTTGGGATGTGAGCACATTGACTTATACTACTTAGACCTTGAAGATTCTACTACAACATTGAATGAAACCGTATCTCCTCTTTAGTGGAATTATCGATTAGTCATCCATCATTGTAAAAGTTTCACCAAGATATTCCTCATTTGAGTAATGTGTCGGCGATGCTTCTCAATTAAGCAAGCATCATCTTTATTCTTTCATGCACCGTCTTAATATATGTTATTCTAGTCATTTTAATCTTCTACACTCAGATATTTAGGGTCGAGAAGAATATAAGGTACTCTTGGCTTTCAGAGTTTTTTTCATTTGTGGATGACTATTCTCAGATAACTTGGTTATTTCTTATAAAGCAGCATTCTGAAGTGCCTAATATACTTGTTACTTTTCTACAATGAAATTTAGGCCAATTCACTGAAGTGCCTAATATACTTGTTACTTTTTTACAATAAAATTTAGGCCAATTCGATAAACGTATCAAGGTTCTTCGTTTTCACTATGCCCGTGAGTATACTCAAGTCATTTGTTGAGGAATTTTATGCTACTCGTGGCCTAACAAATTTCCTCATACATCTAGATAAAATAGCATGGCTGAAGGCAAGCATTGACACTTTCTTGATGTTCTCCTACCCTTATATTCAATAGTGTGTTCCCATGTCCTTTTGGGCATATGATGTGCTCACTGTTGTATATCCTATTAACTGCATCCCTTATTCTATACTCACTCACAATTCTCCACTCTCACTTATCTGAGGGTATTCCCTTCAATTTAACGCCATGGGTCTTTAATATGGTACAAATACCAAAAAATTATTATATTTATTAATTTATATCATTAAAAAATTCATTTATCACAACTATTAATAGTAAAAGTGATTTCAGCCATCAATTTTCTCTCCCATATAAAATTGAATTAGTTTTCCCTTTTTTTTGGATAAGAGAATGATGTTTTCTATATCTTAACTTGTATATGCTGTAGTTTTTAAAATGAAGCATACATGATATTTGGTTATTTTATGTTCCTTCAATGCCAATTTAATCTTTATTGTTTGAGGTCAAGAATTTCAATAAAAAAAATACTTGCCAAATTTATCCTCTTAAAAGTGATGAACACGTTGAATGTAAGACACAAACTTCAACCAAATCATACATGATGTCTCATACAAAAACGACGGAAGGGAAATCTGACTAGTACATAAATAAAAACTCCAAATCCAACTCATGCTCCTCTAATACAGATAGCTAAAGGAATCCAAACTTGAAATGTTAGTTAACGAAGGTAGGTTAGGCTTACTGCAAGAATACCTGCTACGTGATCCCAAATAGGGTTTCATGAACCCACTCAGAAGTGCTAAATTAAATAAATATCACAATTGAGTCTTTTAAATTAGTCATCAGAGTCAAACAACTTTCCACTTTCATAACTCAACAACACCAACTATCACTTATCTACACCACATATATCTAGTCATTCCCATGCACATACCATGGTGTACTACTTAATAAAGTCATATAAATACCAATGACCCCATCATTATAGCCAGGCGATGCATATCATAACCCCGCACATACTGTGATGCATCCAATATACGTAACTATACCATTGACGCAACCCACATCACTGTAGCCAGACGGTCCATACCATGTCGGCACATACCGTGATGTGTCCTCCCAATATATATATATATAATCATTCGTATAACATACATCACCATAGCCAGATGACTCATACCGTGCCCCGCACATACCATAATGTACCTAAATAATTACTGTTACTATAGCCTGACAACCTAGGTCCCGTACAGATAGACTCACCGTATCCAGTGAAGCCTAGAACCGTAAATACAATAAAGCGCACACAATTTTCTTGTCAAGGTAAAGAGATAGTAGAGGTCCCACACATACAAACACACCATAGTCAACCGACACTACACCCCTCACAGATAATGACACCCACATAATTACCAAACTTTAGTACCCATCATATCATATGTACTATTCTCGTATGATCGCGTCATTGTATTATAATAATTCATGCATTACTCTTTTCCATTAATTTAGAATACTAACACAACACCTAATTCAGTTTTGGTCGCATTATTAGAGAACATACCCTAGTTCCATATCTAGGAAATACTCAACCGTCACTATAACATTCTCTAAACCCATACTTAGAGAATTTACACAATGGTATCATACTTTCAAAGTCTAAATACACATATATTCGAGATAACGATATTAGTTAATCACATTTACTACCTCATTATTATTAATTACATCATGTTATTTATTGTTCACAATCAACACCATTTTCCATCCAAATATATGGTTTCTAAGAGCTTAGGTTACTTTAAATCTCAATACTATTTCTTAGTAACATTAAAGTCCTTGCCCTTAAACTATTTTGCATATTAATAATTCGATACTAATGTCGCTCTCTAAAATCATACCGAGTCATGACATGACCTTACTTATAGTCACAATATTACTATCTCATAAAATCCCATTATATTTTGTAACATTGGTTCCTAATTTTTTAGATTTACATATTACTATATTAGTGTATAATTCTCAATTGCCACTTGCCATATCCCGACATTATTCCTTTAATAATATATTAACATAATATTTATCATATTACTGTCTCAAGCCATGCGTGTGAATCTCAACATCTGTCACCCAACAACAACCTCTCTAACTTAAACATAATATATATAACCCAAGGAAAATATGCATAATCCAACAACAGGTAGGAATCAATAACAAAATGTGTAACCCAACAACAATAATGTTTGACCAAACACAATGTATATAGTCTACGATCATATGTATAACCCAACAATATACATGAATCAATAACAACATATCAAATTTGTTACTTCGATAATTATCAACATCTAGTTTTATTGTTCCCTGACATAAGTTACATGTAAATTACTAGTTTTCATTAACAATTCTCAAGTATAACAAGAACTTCTACATACCAAGTTACGTACCCATATATAATTGATCGTACGATTTCTATGATATTTCATGTGACAACCCACAAATAAAAGCATACATACTTCCCATTCCATTCATAAAAATTTCCCCAGCAAGTCTAATTATCTACGCATAATTTATGTTCTTTTAGATTTCATAACCAGTACATAAATTAGGTGTCCATGCCCAATTATTATGTTCCAAATATCAATTTCATCTTTAGCATAATAATAGTTTAATGATCATGCAAAATGTTAAATTATTAAGTCACATTCCTCATCATTAAATTCACAAGGACTAATTAGGTTTCAGTTTCCCTACTTAGGTTTCTAATTAATTTTACTCTTAATATCAACATGGTTTAGGCAATATTTAATTCATATAGAACTTTGGGGAAACTTATAGAGTATTCATGCCTTTAGTTTATGAAAATCTAAAGTCTGTTTCTCCTCCCAAATATTTCTAGTTAATCTTCTACATGCTTCTTCCAATTCCAAGTGTACGTGTTGGAAATTATGTATGGAATGGCGGGAATGAAACTCTTCTATTTACAACAATAATGTCAACTTCAATACAACAATATAAACTTATGAATACAACTCTGTTGAACTTCAAATTAAATCTGCAAACTTCAAGGCGTGATATCACTTTCCGAAATTCAGTATTTGCCCCACCAAGATAATTCGGTATACAAATGGGAATCCGCCAATCCGTACTCAAGATACAATGAAGCAATTGTGCTGTCTGCAAATTATATGTTTGAAGACAACCCTTGGATGTAGCAGCAAAGAATAAACAATCAAGTTCATATTCTGTTTTTGTACACAAAACTGAATAAGATTAAAAGCGTCCCGTAGGCCCCCAATTTTTAGAATTCTTATAATTTAAAATCAATTTCCTCTTTAATTATGCGGAAGCGAAAGATGATGGTTCAAACAAATAACTAAATTTTAAAATCCTTCATACTTCAAAAAGTAATAATTTCCTTTTATAGATGCGGAAGCATAAGATGATGGTTCCAATTCAAAACAAACAAATTTTAATTTCTCTTCCAAATTAAAATAACACCAAAGTGAAATAAGATTAAACACACACTTATGTTAATTACACTTAAACCAACTTAATTCAACCCAAGTCCTAGAAAATTTGCCTAAGTCATATTTTGCAATTTTATCAAATTAGGCCAAACCAATTTTATCAATTAAATTAAATGACTTGAATTAAATTAACATAAACATTACCCAATATTTAATTTCGCACCAAATTAAACATGTAGTGATTAAAACCAAATTTTATCTTGAATTACCTAAGCATGCATTCTAGGTGAGTATAGCAAGATAAAATAAACAATGAAACCACTACGCCGCGATGTACGAGGAAAAACCCACAACGGGAAAAAACCTCGGACGACCCAAGCCTCAAATCCGCTAAGTACGAAATTTACAAATACAAGACAATAGACTTACAACACTTGACTCGATCCCTCTCAAGCCCCGACGCTCTTTCTTGTAGATACTTCCACCTAGCGAATAACCACGGAGCTCCATCGCGATCTCGGAATCCACCGATTGGACTTTATATGGTCACCGTTACCCGAACAAGGAGCCTTTCTCCAAGTGGGTAAATCAACACAAACCTCTTCTTCTTTGTGGGATTTAGAAGCAAACCCAAAACGTCTCTTCAAACGGTAGAGATGAAAAATCGATGCCAAAACTCCAAGCAAGTACAAATATATCTATGGAAGCTTGGATAAACAATATAGGTGTAAAACTAAAGTGTATAATCAATTTTTCTTGAAAACTTAGACACTTTAAATCATGAACTTTTTCCTTAATCAAATTTTCTCTCAAACTCTCTCTTGGAGATAGTTGTGTATGAAAAAATTAAGTTACAAACTTTGGTTCCCGCACTTAGATATTCTCTCAAAAGTTAGTGGGGTAAAGTTGTGGAAAAAGTGGGAAAAATTGCTCAAAACTGCTAAATATCTGTTCCCGCAAAATCTCATTCGAACGACATTTTTGTTAGAACAAAATCTCGTTCGAACGAGGCTTTTAACAAAGTTCCAATGTGAACTTGTTAGAAATCTAGTTGGAAATCTCGTTCGAACAACCATCTCGTTCGAACGACATTTCGAATGAAGTTCCAGTGGCCAAAATGGGAACTCGTTGGCAAACTCGTTCGAATGACATCTGGTTCGAACGAAAAACTTGTTCGGACGGCATATCGAACGAACTTTCAAAAAGTTTGAAAAATTTGATTTTTGCCCAGAAACTTTATATTCTTTATTTGAAAGTTTAAATGAAATCTTTTTTAAATTAAACAACAGTTTTAAATAAACATACACCCATTATAAAATGTTCCAAGCTCCTATATATATATATATATTAAATGCATTCATACCTTAGGAGCAATGGAACCACGTTGATGACGTAGAAACGAGGCACAAATAAACTCGGCAATATGATGAAGATTTATATTCTTGGCTGCTACGTCTTCAACAAACACGTCATAGGCTTGAAGGATGATTAATTAACTCTATCCTATGACTTAAACGTTTTTGTCCGGAATTGTGCCAAAACTACAAAGGACTCAATTGGAAATTTGTGTCCTTACAAATCTCCCCCTTTGGCTATTCTAGGACAAAAAACAAATAAAAATCCTAAAGCGCCGTCATTCTCTACTAGACTGACACAAAATGTTCCACCCAAAATAAAATTACAATGCTTAACTCAAACAACCCAAAGGATCACAATCTTTGCCGGTGAAAGTTGCCACTTAAAATATAATTCCTATACACTTAAGCAAACACATTAAACGTATAGGGAATATCAAAATATTAAATGCAGTTAAATAATTACTCCCCCGAAATTAATTCTCTCCCTTTATCAACTAAGATCAACTTAGAAAGACGTCTCCCCCTAAGATAAATCTCCCCCAAACTAAGATACGATCATCTCATTCTCCCCCTTTTTTGTTCAGGAATAGACAAAGGTTAAAGAATAAAACATGTAAGTATGCATAAAGTGATGAAAACATTAAAGCATATGGGTAACAAAAGCACAACTAATCCATCAAATAATGACGGATACCAACTAGGATGCAAGAAAATGATACCAATAAGATACATAAAGTATCAAGCATGTGATATCAACAAAGAATGAAACAAGATAGATACCAATTATGAATTAAAGCATATATGGACTAGAAAGCAAGGCAAAGACTAAACAATAATATCATATATATACGAACTCTAGATATACCAAAGATGCACATGCACATATATATAGATATAAACACACAAATGACACACACAAAATATAATAGGAGTCTTTCACACTCTCGAAGGAAATTTTTCTCATGTCCAACATGTTACATTTGTGAATGTCATATGCCGCTATATTTTTCACGTCACCTCAAGATCTCACTCGATGGACTCAATCCGAATTCCCGGAATCTAGCATTCAACATCTCCATCATGTGTCCCTCATCTGCCTCAACGACTTCACGTACCATGATTTTAGGGACTTTATGCAAGTGGTACGCAAGAGAAGTCAAAACAGTGCAAGAAGGCACGAAAGGGAAGTTCAAGGGAATTTTGATAATTTTACAGCCAACTTTCGAAGGACCGATCAACTGGAAAGTTGAAGAGATTTTTGCAACAAAGATACTGGAAGAAACGGCACCTCAATTCATGCTACGGTGAAGAAGTTACGGCCCTTTGAAAATGGAGATAATTCCAAGAAAAAAACCTTGGAAATTTTGCTAATTTTTAAATCCCCCTTCCAGCGAGTTTCCCCGAACCCAGCCCGAACTGATTCGGGGGGCGAATCGGTTCACAGGGGACCCCGAATCGGTTCGGGTACCCTGTACGCTGGATAGAATTTCAGTGTTTTTAATTTGTGAAACTATTCATTTGTTTTCCTATTTAAACCAACTTCGGGGGAGCAGTTTTGCAAGACTTTGGAAGACGTTTTTGAGAGTCCCAATTACTCTAGTCTTCATATTTTTTGAGTCCCTAGACTCATGTTTTGATTCACACAGTTGTCAAACCTTTGTGAATCTTTTTGTGTAACCCAAGAACACAACTTTGGTTTGTTCAACCCTTGTGGAGAAGCCGTCTCTCTTCTTTATTGCTGACCACCTGGAGTTCCTGCGGGAGATTCCAGCTGACACTATTTCTAGCCGTTGCTTTGAAGGTTTACCGAAGACACCATGCATTACACTTGTGGGCGATTATCAGGTAGTATGTAAGTCAATGGTCTTGTAAATTATTCAAAGTTCTAGAAATAAAAGGTTTTACCCTGCAGGGATTTTTCCTTAATTTTGTATCGCATGCTTTATTTGTTTATGGGTTGAATCAAGCTCTTTAGATGCATGCTTAGGGGTTGAAATTAAATAAGTGTGTCAAATTAGAAATTTGCAAAGTTAATCAATTATCACACAGTCATACGTCGTTTTTAAATTGGCATTAGAGCGGGTTACTCTAAATTATCGAGTGATCTTGATTTTTAAAGTTTTTTTTCCTGATACAATTTGACTTCTCACATCGTCAAATTGGTATCAGAGCGGGTTACGCTAATTTCTCGCGTATTCCTATTTTTCGCAAAATTTTTGTGATATTGATTTTTTTTTTGAAAAATCAATTTTGTGAAAAATCGTAATTTTTCAATGGAACGCCCGTTTAATGAGGAGCCTATTTTTGAAAAGATTCACGACCGTGCTGAAAATTTAAAAAGTTTGAATTTGAAACTTTACAAAAGAATTAAAGTTTTGGAAAAATAAAATTCTCTCTTTAAAATTAAGATTGAATATTTGCAGGAGTTCCAAACTCAAAGTGATATTTGTCGTGAGCACTTTGGTAATTTGTGTATTGATTTTGATTCTTTGAAAATTGTCAAAAAGGAGAGTGATGATAGGGTCCTATTTTTAGAAAAAGAATTAGAGGACCTTAAAAATTCGATGGTTTGTGTTTGTGCCAAAGATAAAAAAAATATTTTAATCAATGAATTTGTGGCACGTGAAGAGACTCTTAGGAAAAAGTTTGCTTTAATTGAGGGGGAGAGGGATACCCTTTAGAAATTGTTGAAAATTTGAAAAAGCAATACCTGTCTTGGGAAGAGCCTAATTTATTGCTTGAATCAAATATTTTGAAGTTGAAAAATGATTTAAACGATCCAAGTAGGTTTGATTGTGATGGTAATGACTCATCTTGTTCTCATGCTTCTAGTGATAAATCTAAAACCATTATTTATTTTAGAGGGTCAATTAATCCCAAGGACATTAGAAAAGATAACGCTTTAGGTAACATTCCTCCCGTTTACACATGTTCACATTGTGGTAGGAAAGGTCACCTTAGGAGATTTTGTTTTGATCTTGGAAGATGTCCTAGGATGTCGAAGTCTAGTGTTTCCTTGGTTCCTAAATTCCCCACACGTTGTTTCACATCTATTTGGGTTAGGAAATCACTTTTGGATACACTAGATTTTAGACAAGTTGATTCTCGTTTTCTTGCACATGATTATTCTCTTGCCATATCATATAGATGAGTGTGTTTGCATATTTATCATATGCTAGTTATGCTTTTTGATATATGTTTGCTAGCGTTGTGACATGTAATTTTTGTATAGATTTTTTGTTTTTGGAAATATTTGAAAAATACAAAAAGATTTTTGTTTTTTGTTTGCACCGTTTATGGATGAACACTTAGGATGACCGAGTCACAACATCATTCCATTATTTTCATGTGACTATTTGATAGTGTTTTGAGACAATAGGTCAATTCATCCATGTGCTTTATAATGTTTGGAGTCATTAAGATGTAATTAAGTGTTACTTCCTACATGTTCGACTCATGTTCCCTTTATTGCACACATGCACGGATTTGTTTGATTATTGTGCTTGTCTTATCACATGTTGGTTGGGTGTTTTCACTTCAATCCTGTCCTTAAAACGAACCAAGAGCGATAAATTTTGATAAGGAAATTGTGCATATAAAAACCGTTTTGTGAGTTTGTGTGCTTTGTTTGAAAACGTGAAAGGGCTGCGAAAGGTTCATTTTTCCTTTGCGAATACTAAGCCACCGTTTAAATTGGATCTAAAAAATGGAGGAATTTTATTATCCGGGGTCCAAAGAGGTTTAAAAGAGCCCGAAAAAATTTAAAGGTAATAAAAAGAAATTCATGCCAAATTATGGGCCATTTAGGTTTTTGCACCAATTCTCTAATGTTTGAGAATTTAGTTTATACACCTCTAAAAGAAAATATATATGAGGGAGTTTGGTTGGAGATTTTAAAACGGGTTTGCACGTCCTTGAATTTCTTGAATATGCGCTACATAGCTTTGGACGTTATTGGTGTGGAAATCATTTGTTGATTTGCATAAGACGATGTCATCTAAATTCAACAAATTTTTACACCTAAGGATACTTTTGATGCTCATTCGTTAGGGGTACACATATGATTGATTGAGTTGATTTACCTATCGAATGTGTTCACACCCATTCATTCCATTTCCATGACTTGGTTGTTCGAGTTTAAATCCATGGTGTGATTTTTGTATCATTTTTTTTTCAAATTGGTACTTATTTTTTTGTATAAAAATTTGAAAAATCAAAAATAGTTTCGAAAAAGTTTTTTTGAGCATCTCCTTGCAAGAGTGTGTTTGCCATATTATTTGATGCCTTGTTTTGAATACCGTGACACCCGATATTGCTTGTTTTAATTCATTCTTCTTATTTGTCTATTTTGGGACATCATAAAAAAGGGGGAGAAAGAATTATCTTATTTTGGGGGAGTTTGAATTTTGGGGGAGTTTTGAGATTTGACTGATGCTTATCATTTATTGGTATTGGTATCTATGGTTATCTCATTTCAAACTCGATACGTCACTTGGTATTTTTTCTTTTTCTCATGTGTGTAGGTAGTACATTGATGATCACTGAATTGCAAACCCTAATGAGAAAAGAGTTGAAATTCCTGAAGATTTGAAGAACAAACGATGGAGACTATTCATTTGTACCTTTTCCAGTTTTGGGTTCATGGGAGGATAGATTTGTATAGGCAATTTCATATTTGATAATTTATATTTTTTATGTATATACCGGCATAGACATAGGGGGAGATTTGTAAGGACATTTTTCTCATGTCCAACATGTTACATTTGTGTATGTCGTACGCCGCTATATTTCTCACGTCACCTCAAGATCTCACTCGACGGACTCAATTCGAATTTCGGGAATCTAGCATTCAACATCTCCATCATGTGCCCCTCATCTGCCTCAACGACTTCACGTACCATGATTTTAGGGACTTTATGCAAGTGGTACGCAAGAGAAGTCAAAACAGTGCAAGAAGGCACGATAGGGAAGTTCAAGGGAATTTTTGTAATTTTACAGCCACCGTCCGGAGAACTGGTCAACTGGAAAGTTGAAGAGCTTGCCGCAACAAAGATGCTGAAAGAAACGACACCTCAATCTGTGCTACGGTGAAGAAGTTATGTCCCTTTGAAAATGGAGATAATTCCAAGAAAAAAATTTGGAAATTTTGCTAAGTGTTTAAAGCCCCCTTCCAGCGAGTTTCCCCGAACCCAGCCCGAACCGATTCGGGGGGCGAACTAGTTCGCAGGGGACCCCAAACCTGTTCGGGTACCCTGTACGCTGGATAGAATTTCCATGTTTTTAATTTGTGAAACTCTTCATTTGTTTTCCTATTTAAACCAACTTCGGGGGAGAAGTTTTGCAAGACTTTGGAAGACGTTTTTGAGAGTCCCAATTACTCTAGTCTTCATATTTTTCGAGTCCCAAGACTCATGTTTTGATTCACACAATTGCCAAACCTTTGTGAATGTTTCTGTGTAACCCAAGAACACAACTTTGGTTTGTTCAACCCTTGTGGAGAAGCCGTCTCTCTTTTTCATTGCTGACCACCTGGAGTTCCTACGGGAGATTCCAACCGACACTATTTCTAGCTGTTGCTTTAAAGATTTACCGAAGACACTGTGCGTTACACTTGTGGGCGATTATCAGGTTGTATGTAAGTCAATGGTCTTGTAAATTATTCAAAGTTCTAAAAATAAAAGGTTTTTGCCTGCGAGGATTTTTCCTTAATTTTGTATCGCATGCTTTATTTGTTTATGGGTTGAATCAAGCTCTTTAGATCCATGTTTAGGGGTTTAAATTAAATAAGTGTGTCAAATTAGAAATTTGCAAAGTTAATCAATTATCACACAGTCATACGTCGTTTTCACACTCGTATGGCAAAAATGTGTCATATGGAAACGAAAGTGTTGGGGTGTGAACGAGTAACAATTAAATTTAGACTCAATCACTTAAAACATGTTCACGGAGTTCTCAATTGATTACAAAATTCATCACATTTGAATATAATCTCATGTGATAATTTAGATTGAATTCAATGAACAAACATACACAATGCATACAAGCCTAGCATGTTGATGATTTTTTAAACCAATAGAGTCATGACATTGAAAACGCAACTAGGATAAACGAACATTGTGCAAACCGTTGATATACCATCCAATCTCCCTCAATAAGCATATATATTTATTTTGAATGAATATATCAATCAAACATATAAGGCCTTGGCAAATTATTTTTCTTTTAATGCCATATATTCTTTTAGGCCTTTGGACTACGTATTTCTTTTAGGTCCAAGCAAACGGTGGATTACTATTTGCAAAGGACAATAAATCCTTTCGGAGCCCTTCCCTGTGCACATTTATAATTATAATTTTTATTTCTCATAAATCTCACGTGAAACGAATTTTGACATGCACTAGTCCTCCTAGGTCACAGATATGTAGATGACTAGATTGATAGGAGAACACCTCACAAAGCTCAAATATAACATGTGAAGTTAAATTTCAAAAGAGCTCATGCATGTGTGAAAAGAGGCATATAAAAATAGAATCCATTTCAACAACATAACATCCAACTACTCCATGTAAGCATGGTAAATAACATAATAAGGATTAACAATCTAAACCAAAAGTTCTAGCCACATGGGAGAGTAAAAGATGGAATTCTAACACAAGTGTATACCACATAAAGTGCGTCAAACTAAAATACACACATAATAAAATCTTTTTGAGTTTTTGAAATTTTTAACTAAAAATAAAAAATATATACTCAAAAGACAAACAAAAATCATTTGTATTTTCATTAATCTTAAATTGCTAAAAAGATAAAATGCAAATGATAAACCAAAAATATTTTTGTATTTTTCATTTAATGCAAACAAAATGAAGGAAATATAATACAAAAGGTAAACAAAAATCATAATTATAGCATGTGATTAAGCATGGAGCATATACTAGAAAATGATTAAACAAGCATACATTTAGCATTTGAATATAGCATGAAGTACAAAAGATAAAGTATGAAAATAAAACTAACACATTCAACCTTTAGATTTTGCAAGGGAGGAAGCATGTGAAAGTAAATGAGAATCAAAAGCCCTATCTTGTAAAGCTACCAAGTCGGATCTTCTAACCCAAACTAATGACGAATGACGATCTCGGGGTGTAGGAATCTTAGCTATCTCGGTTGCCTTACCTTTGGATTTTCTAGGAACTCGTTTAAGATCAAAACAAAATTTCCTAAGATGACCTTTTCGACCACAATGTGAACAATTAAAAACACATCGAAAAGATTTACCTAAGGAGTGATCTCTAAAGGCTTTCCTAGGCGATTCTCCTAAAAAATTGATTTTGGCTTTTTAAGTAGATTCATTGCAGGTATCGAAGCCTAAACCACAAGTGTTATTTTTAATTTGTATCGTACCTAATATTTTATCCAATTTTTTCGAACAACACTCCAAATCAAATTTGACATTACTAGAGTCTTTTAATTTGTTTTCTAATTCTAGAATGTTAGACTCTAATAAAACATTTCTCTCTTTAAACTCAAGAAGCTCCTTTTTCAAGGATTCCATTAAACCTCTAAGGCTATCTCTCTCGCCTTCTACATATTCAAGCTTCTCGCGAAGAGTTCTCTCACGTGTCCTAAGGTCTTCTACTAACGTACTATTATCAACGACCTTGACACGTTCTCTTAAACTTGCTTCTAACTTTAAATTTGCTCTTTTTAATTTAATTGATTCTTCTTATAGTTCTTGAAAAGCATTTTGAAGTTCACTCACATTAACCTCTTCTTCATTTTCACTCTCTCTTTCTTCTTCACTCTCACTATCATAAAAAATAAGGGAATCATAAACTTTGACCTCGGAAGTGTCATGTGTTTGAATATCTTCATGAGAAGATTCATTATCGGTGCTCACATGACTAGCCATAAAAGCCACAAAATTAGGCTTAGTGGGGGAATCGGGTCCCTCTTCCTTTTCACTATCACTAAGGGTCACATTATATGAAATGGGTCGCTTACCATCTTTCCTTAGTTTAGTGGGGCACTCAGAAGCCCTATGGCCATAACCCTCACAACCAAAATACTTATTTGACTCGTCCCTATTTAAATTTTCATTAATAGTTTTAGGGATCTTCTCGGCTTTGTCATGCCTAGATTTATCAAATTTCTTAAAATCATTTTTAAATTTATCTTTGTTCAGTTTAAGAAATTTTTGAAATTTTCTAGCAAACATAGTCATGTCTTCCGAGTCACTATCACTCTCGCTCTCTACTACTTGTTTTTCCTCTTTTTGGGATTCTAAAGCAATGCCCTTTTCAATTTTCTTTTCAGTTTTAGGGGGAAAAATGTCTAGTTCATAGGTTTGTAAATCACCTACGAGCTCTTCAAATTTCATAGAGGCTAAAGTTGGTAAAAAATTTAAAACGATCAATTTCGGAATAAATCTATCGGTTAGGGACCTTAAAATTTTCTTTACAACTCGGTTGTTGGGTATTTTCTCTCCCAAGTTAGAAGATGAATTAACAATATCGGAAAGTCTAGCATAAAATTCATCAAAAGTTTTTTTTTCATTGATTTTGATAGTTTCAAATTGAGTGGTGAGGTTTTGAAGTTTCGAAGCTTTAAGGACACTTGTTCCTTCATGAGTGAGTTGTAAAATATCCCAAGTTTCTTTAGCGGTCTCACACGTCATAATGCATCGGAATTCATCCGGTGTGACAGCGCTAGACAAGGCGTTAAAACCTTGGGAATGAAAGTTTGAAAGTTTAAATTCACCCTCACTCCATCTATCGGCTGGTTTGGGAACACGTTCATTTTCTACTAAATGAGTTGGTGGAGACCACCTGTTAACTACTGACATTCAAACCCTCTCGTCGATATATTTCAGTGTCGATTTCATACGCGCTTTCCAATATGCGTAATTAGAACCATCGAAAATAGGAAATTTTGAAAATGGGAAAAAGTCCATTTTAGTCAAAAATTAGTTAAAGGATCTTTAACGAAGTAAATTATCGTTTTGGCTCTGATACCACTTTGAAAGCATCCCGTAGGCCCCCAATTTTTAGAATTCTTATACTTTAAAATCAATTTCCTTTTTAATTATGCGGAAGCGAAAGATGATGGTTCAAACAAATAACCAAATTTTAAAATCCTTCATACTTCAAAAAGTAATAATTTCCTTTTATAGATGTGGAAGCGTAAGATGATGGTTCCAATTCAAAACAAACAACTTTTAATTTCTCTTCCAAATTAAAATAACACCAAAGTGAAATAAGATTAAACACACACTTATGTTAATTTCACTTAAACCAACTTAATTCAACCCAAGTCCTAGAAAATTAGCCTAAGTCATATTTTGTAAATTTATCAAATTAGGCTAAACCAATTTTATCAATTAAATTAAATGACTTGAATTAAATTAACATAAACATTACCCAATATTTAATTTCGCACCAAATTAAACATGTGGTGATTAAAACCAAATTTTATCTTGAATTATCTAAGCATGCGTTCTAGGTGAGTATATCAAGATAAAATAAACAATGAAACCACTACGCCGCGATGTATGAGGAAAAATCCACAACGGGAAAAAACCTCGGACGACCCTAGCCTTAAATCCACTAAGTACGAAATTTACAAATACAAGACAATAGACTTACAACACTTGACTCGATCCCTCTCAAGTCCCAACGCTCCTTCTTGTAGACACCTCCACCTAGCGAATAACCACGGAGCTCCACTGCGATCTCGGAATCCAACGATTGGACTTTATATGGTCACCGTCACCGGAACAAGGATCCTTTCTCCAAGTGGGTAAATCAACGCAAACCTCTTCTTCTTTGTGGGATTTAGAAGCAAACCCAAAATGTCTCTTCAAATGGTAGAGATGAAAAACCGATGCCAAAACTCCAAGCAAGTACAAATATATCTATGGAAGCTTGGATAAACAATATTGGTGTAAAACTAACGTTTATAATCAATTTTTCTTGAAAACTTAGACACTTTAAAACATGAACTTTTTCCTTAATCAATTTTGCTCTCAAACTCTCTCTTGGAGATAGTTGTGTATGAAAAAGATATGTTACAAACATTGGTTCCCGCACTTATCTGTCAAAAGTTAGTGGGGCAAAGTAGTGGAAAAAGTGGGAAAAACTGCTCAAAACTGCCAAATACCTGTTCCCGCCAAATCTCGTTCGAACGAGGTTCCAGTGTGAACTCGTTAGAAATCTCGTTGGAAATCTCGTTCGAATAGCCATCTCATTCGAACGACATTTCGAACGAAGTTCCAGTGGCCAAAATGGGAACTCGTTGGCAAACTCGTTCGAACGACATCTGGTTCGAATGAAAAACTCGTTCGAACGACATATCGAACGAACTTTCAAAAAGTTTGAAAATTTTGATTTTTGCCCAGAAATTTTGTATTCTTTATTTTAAAGTTTAAATGAAATCTTTTTGAAATTAAACAATAGTTTTAAATAAACGTACACCCATTATAAAATGTTCCAAGCTCCTATATATATATATTAAAATGCATTCATACCTTAGGAGCAATGGAACCACGTTGATGACGTAGAAACGAGGCACAAACAAACTCGATAATATGATGAAGCTTTATATTCTTGGCCGCTACATCTTCAACAAACACGTCATAGGCTTGAAGGATGATCAATTAACTCTATCCTATGACTCAAACGTTTTAGTCCGGAATTGAGACAAAACTACAAAGGACTCAATTGGAAATTTGTGTCCTTACAAAGAAAATTTTTGTATCTCCTAAAAATTGTAAATGAGTAATTACAGGGGTTGGAAATTCTGAAACTAGGTTAATATAAATTGTGTACATTTTCAAAATTGGCAACCTTTATTTCTAGGAAATGAAAGGCTATGTTTCAAGAGTCTTTACTATTGAATTTAATAATCTTTATTACTTCCGAAATGATATGATTGTTAATTACCACAATCATTAGCCATTTCTGAACAAGTACAATTAAACCGAACTGGTTTTACATGGACCAACCAAAAAGTGACCGTACCCGAGCCGGACGAATCCCGAAAACCTACTACCAGCGAACACACGACATGCCAAGTGAAAAGTGAGACACTAGTGCCTCTACAGTCCACTGTGTGTACGGTGCTTCGCACCTTATTGGAGCTCTCTTAAATTGCCCTCTTAAATGCTTGATGAAGTAACTCTTCGTCTTCAATTTCTACTTATTAAGTGCACACATTCTTTATATATTTTCAATGTAGGACACAAAGGTTGCCCTCTTCTTTTATAGCTTAGTGGGTTCACTTAGCTTTGATAATTTTCCAATGTGGGATACTCTCTCTTTTATATTGGGTTTGTTTCCCACTTTTCTCCACACACTTCCAATGTGGGATAAGCTTTCGCACACCACTTTTACTCACTTATTTTAAAAATTTCCAATAATAGGTACTCTAAACTAAAGATTGAAAGTGTAGTTTTAATAAAGTATTAAGATTGGGAGGTTAGGGATGAAGAGAAAAGAAGGTTTAGGTCTCAATCGGATGTGAAAACATATGAAATTTCGTGTGCAATCCCCTCTAAAAATAGGCAAAGCAGTGCACCCCATGAGAGACCTGCAAGGGGGCTACAAGCCGTGAGGACCGCAGTCGTGCCCAGTATAGCCACAGGTGTTGTGCCTTACTCCGCTGTCAGGGGTGGTAGCGTGGGAAGAAAACTCTCTCTGCACTTATTTTCTGTTCTCTTCTTTTGTTTTTCCTTTACTTTTGTTGCTTAATTCCCTTTTTTTCACAACTCTTCACAATCATCATTTAGTACGGAGCTCCTCTAAACTCTAACTTGATGTCCAAGAATGATCAAAAGACCTTCATATCCCTAGGGTTTCCACCTAAACCCTAATTAAATAAATGTTCATTTTATTAATTTAATCTACATAAAATCCATGAAATTTGTATAAATTAAAAAGGACTCATTTGGATTGATTTCCAACATACTAAAACATAATCAATTATTTTTCAGAAATAATTTCCAATATAATGTCAAAATTATGGGGCATTAGATTTGTGATAAACAAAAAAGGGAAAACAATACTCTCAATTTGGAATGAATGTAATATATTATGCGTATGGACCTGTAAACAAATTTGTAAATTAATTGACATTATACGTGTTAATTTATTTTTATGTGAAAATTGAAAATTTTAAAGAAAAATACAAAAAAATCAAATTGATGAAAGGAATTTTTTTTTGAAATACAAAAGAGGATTAGTATTTGTAAGTTATCTAATATATAAAAAAGAAAAATACCAAAATAAAAAATTTCAGAAAAATGGTATTGGTAATAGTGTAGGCCAAATGGCGATAAAATAGACTAATAACACCCTATCACATACTAACATTATATTCAATAAATAATGTTGTTAAAGGAACCCATAAGATTTGTCTCTAACGCCGCATCTAAAAATGATACATTTTATATAAAAGCATTCATAAATAATTCATTACATTAAGTTGATACAATATTGAAAATATATAAATATAAAATTTAAAAAGAAGACAAATTAAAACCACCTAGACCAGCCATACCACTAAACCAACATGTAACAACTCAACTGCCACAACTTCTGACTTTCTTGACCATTTCCAACCTATATTGTATTGTTTTATCTACACCTCAAGTTTTGTTTTTCATTTTTAACCTTAAATATTTAGTCACAAAAAACGAAAATGATGGTTAGTCTCAGTTACCCGTCGCCAAGTGTGTTGGAACAAACATGAAAATTGGTATACATTACACTCAATGGATAGACTTTGAAAAATTCCAACCATCTAAGGAGAACTAATCGACTCTTTTTTACTACTTTCTTGGTTTCTAACCACGAAGTGTTATACCTGGTGATATTTGTATAAATATAAAGTTGCTCAGTTTCTTGTCACTGATTCCCTTTACCACTTCCATTATGTATCCAATAATTTTCTTATACTTCTGCTCAATATCTCTCCAACAAGTCAATATTAAGTTAAATTATGTTAAAAACTATTTTTATAAGACGATGATGTAACACCCTGATATTTTAAGGGATGGTTTAATTAATTAAAACACAACTTGGGTAATTCTATAAGTAAAACGAAGAAATTAAAATTCATTTTCGAGAAAAAAAAGTTAAATTGATTTAACTTGCATTTTTATAATTCAATTTATATATTGACAGAAAGTTGATGGGCAAAATTTCAAGTTTATAAAGTTTGGGGTCAATTTTATAATTACTTCCAGTTATATGATGCGTTAGTTTTGTTGGGAATTTTGAGTGGATCCTAAAGGTATTAAGGTCTTTTTGTCGTGACTTAGTAATCAAGTAGAAATTAGAGTTTTGTATCATCAATTGTTAGGGTTTGAACAACAGCCGCTGCAATGGGGCTTTGGTGCGCATGGGCCACGACCACGGCCAAGTCGCGATCGGATTACTAGGTACGTTAGGAAGCCTCTTTTATAATTTTATCCTTATACGTTTTCCCCTCATTTTAAGTCTCAAGCCCTCATTTCAACTTGAGTTCTTCCCTAACAAACCTAAAAATACTTTACCTTTCTCTCAAGCAAACCCTTTCCCCCAATTCAAGCCAAAATTTATTAAAGATTTCAAAAGAATTTTCATAGAGAAATCTGATCATTCAACTCAAGGCTTTCAAATCAAATTCTCAAGAAGAGTTTCAAGTGGAATTCAAGGCAAGTTTTCAAGTGGTTTAAAATCAAATTTTCAAGGGCTTTCCCATTCAAATAAGTTTATTTCTCATTTGAGATAAGTTTCTTTCCACTCTTCTCTTATATATATATATATATATATATATATATATAATGTTAAATTTCATCTAAATCTAATTATAGTGCTAAAATCAATTAGAGGAAATTGTGACATCTGAACATATTATTGTAATTAGGTGAAGTTCATTATTCTCAAATGATTCATATTGAGTTTTGATCCCTAACAAAATAGAGAAATTGAACATTCTCCCTTAAATTGTAAATAGAAATTTTAGGGTTTATAACCTCACTTTAAGGATTGGTTGATTAGGACTAGATAAAGAGTAATATGAAATTGTTTTAGACTTGAATAAATTCTGAAATTGGCACATGCTTAGTAGATTTGTGCCTTATATGCTCTATTGATAGTACTTTTTGTAATAAACTCCCAAATAATGAGGCTTTAGTACATGGACCTTAATCGTGGCTTACAAACTTTATGGGAACCCGTTATATTATGAATTTATTATATTAAAACTCTTGATTTTTTTTTATTGAAGATCCATGCTAAATTACATCCTTGAAACTTGAATATGCATGTTCCCCTTCTTATGTGATAATTAAATAGGAAGCTTTACTTTTAGTATTATTGTTGTTAATAACGAATTAATCATGTAGATGAGATAGAAGGAGTACGAGATGAATTTGTGTTGGTTTGTTAGTTTACTGATTGTGTTAGATGAGTGTGGTGATTATGAAAATGAGATATTTAAGGGTTTATTCTATTACATTATCCTCTCATAATAAACCCTTAATCATTTTGTCTTAATAACTACCTTATTTAAACAAACATGTATCGAGGGTCCTTATTTGGATTTCACTTCGGTTAGACGTCTCACACGCAGAGTTTAGAAATGGGTGGGAGTGATGACTATAAACCTTTGATAAAATCAATATACCTTTACATTAATGTTTTGAATCACGAGTAGTTCCTTGTAGGTTTATTATTACTTTATCTCCTCGCATAATGGCTTAAAATGTATCTAAAGGCTATATTTGGTAATAACCTGAGGGTCTCGTAATTGGGTAATGATGAAATAGCACGGAGAGATAAAATACGTGTGAAATTGAGAATGTAATTAATAAATGAACATGTGAAATATAAATAATTTGGTGAGTGACGGAGAATGACTCCCTTGTGTTGAAATACTTGATGAGTATGATTTATTATAGATTGTTGTTGTTGAGGAGTTCCAGCGCTACGTAACATAGTGGCGATGGGTATTTCGTCATTATGAAGCAGACGACTACGGGATATGTGACGGTTTGATTTGGCGTACCGCATGTTCTTGAGATGGCCAAGGAGAATGGGCGCATGTTGGTTACGTGTTAAATAAATTAAAAGTATAATTAATTGATGAAATGAATTGATATAATTCTAGTGCATTGTTAGGTTGCATATCATACGATGGGCCATTCTTATTAACTGTATAAACTGTGGATTTAAAATTTAAATATATAAATGCTTTGAGTTGCATAGCTAAGAGACTTGTTAGGTTTTGAATCATCTGTACTAATGGTGTCTTTCAGGTGCTAGACCTACCGCCCGATCTTCCCCATTTCAGCTAGAACACATTCTCCTTCCCATATTTTGTCAGAATTTCATGCTTCAAAGATGATGGGTTTATATATTGTCTAAACTAACATTTTATTTTCAGTCTAGTTATGTTGGACATTTCGATTGGTATGTATTATAGGACTTTAGTTTTGGCATGTATCACTTGAGCTTTACTTCGGGATTTACATCCGAGGATTCATGATTGGATATTATCATGTATATTCTATCACTATTATGGACATTTCATTATGATATTATCTTTGAGGACTTTCATATCGCTTACTTCCTCACGAGTTTTGTTTGATATCTTCATGATGAGAATGATATTATATTTTGTAATATCCTGTATGATTTAATAATTAGACTTGATTAATTTGAGTATTAAATTATACTGGGTGTTATAGTTAGCATTAGAGTATGGTCTTAGGCTTCGAGGGTTATAGGTTCTCTTATAATTTTGCGTAGAATTCTTTGATGCGTGCCTTTCTTTGTATTCTTATTTATGTTTCATTACTGATAGGATTTTTATCTTGAATTCTAGATTCCGCCTAAGAGGAAAGTTTGTCGGGTGAGAGAGTCTACATCCCACACCCCGAGTGCCATCTATACCTGGTATTCCAGCCCTCGATGCCTAGGGGTAGTATTATTTTGGGGCACAACAGCTATTATATTTGATCACCAGGAAGTTCAGTAAAGCTTAGAAATATGCAAACAGGAAGGGCCTCCCGTAGCATCTCAGTCGAAAGTACTGGCCACATTAGGATAAGAGAAGGCACGGGGAGCCTTCATGAAGAATAACCCACCTACGATTATGGGTTATACCAATACCAATGTGGAGAAGTAGTGGAGCTTGGAAATTTAAAAGCATTTGAGGTTATTGAGCAGGACGAAGGTGGAGAAGTAGGATAGAAAGAGTGTGACTTATGAGGTGTTTGTGGTTCGATTTGACACCAAGTACTTCTTGAAGTCAATTTGGGACCATAAGAAGAATGAGTTTATTCTACTTGAGTGGGGTTCTCACACTATGAATGAGTATGAACGAGAGTTTACTAGTTTGTGAAGGGGCTAGTGTGTCCCATCAGGCAGGTTTACTAATTTGTGAAGGGGATAGTTTGTGGAGGAGTTTACTAATTTATGAACGTATGTGATGAGGTTGATATAGAGAAGAAGAAGATGATGAGGTTTGTGAAGGGGCTAGTATGGCCCATTAGGCGGGTTCTTATTGAAAACTCGACCCATACCACCTACACTTAGGTAGTAGTTGCAACATTTATGCATTACCAAGATCGGAGGGAGCATAAAAAAATTAGAGAAGGTGGGGTAATCTAGTGGGCCTAAAATAAATATAGGTTCCAGAGGCAACAAATGTGGAGTGCAGGGCCTATAAAGCCAGGGTCAGCAGAGGCGTTTCAAGACTGTACAGGAGGGATGCCAATAGTCATTGTAGTGACCCCCTTAGGTGGGGTAAGGCTAACATTCACCACAACACTCATCACAACAGAGGCAACATGGGGAGCCCACAGCCCCTTTTGATGGAGTGTGCTTTAGAAGTGAGTGTAGGGGACATAGATCTCGAGTATGTTTGAGTGCATAGATTCTAGGTCAGTAGAGAAAGGTCCAGCCTAGCCCGAGCTAGAAGTCGCAGGGACATCACGGCCAAAGGAAAGGGTAGATCTATTAGGGATTTAGGACCCAACAAAGGCAACCACATCACGCTCCATAGTTCTAGTGTCGAGACCACCACCAATAACGGTGATACCCACACCCCTAATTGTAAAGAAGTAGCCCCAACTTCATTATGTCAAGGTTTATCAGATGGAATAACCATATCATGAGGGCTAGGGGTAGGGCTAGGTGGTGTACGGTAAATTTTATATTTATGGCATCTTAGATATAGTTTTGTTTTATAGCAGCGCAATACACTCATTCGTATCACATAGTTTTGTGGAGATTTATGGTTTATTGCCTAGACCTTTTGATGGGTCATTATTAATATCTACTTCGTTAGGCGTATTTACTCTTATTTTGAAGATTTATGATGATGTGGAGATATACAATGGTTGGTTATACTTCGAGGAAAATTTGTTAATTTTAGTTATCCATTCTTACGATGTGATTGTGGGTATGGAATGGTTGGTTATACGAGGCTCATATAGATGATAGGGGTTAGGCTATTCTTTTCACGATACCAGATAAGGAGATGCATATCGTGTCTATGACTAGGCCAAAAGGTAGTGCCATGACATAATTTTATTTATTGATGAGGAGACCCAGGAGAGGACTACCACTTTGTTAGACTTGATAAAGATTGTCAGGGATTTCACCGATGTATTTGAGGAGGTGCAAGGCTTAACGTCATTCTAAAAGATTATTTTCTTAATTGATTTGTCTCCCAACACAATGTTGATTGAAAATGCACCATATCGAATGGCTCCTGTGTAAATGAGGGAGTTGATGGAACATATTAAGAAGTTATTGCAATAGGGATTCATTCGGTGTAGCATATCTCCATAGGGAGTTCCGGTTCTTTTTGTGAATAATAAGGATGGTTCATTACGATTGTGTCACCGTGAGAAGGTGATAATGAGGAACAAGTACCCTTTGTCCAGGATCGATGACTTATTTGATCAGGTACAGAGTCTTGTATTCTTATTAATGATAAATTTGCATTCGGGATACCATCAGTTGAGGGTATGGGAGGAGGAAGGGATATAAACTACATTTCTGACTCGTTATGGTTCTTAAAAATTTAGGGCTATGTCATTTGGGTTGACTAATTCCCCTGTCATGTACATGGGTTTAATGAACCAGTTATTCCAATTGTATTTGGATCGATTTATCATCGTCTTCATAGATGAAATCATGATTTATTCACAGATCGAGGAGGAGCATGCAGAGGATTTAAGAGTTTCACTTCAGATATTTTGAGAGCATAAGTTGCATGTAAATTTCCAAAAGTGTGAGTTTTGGAAATGAGAGGTACAATTTTTAGGCCATGTTTTTTTCGAGTTGGGATTATTAGGGGATTTGAATAAGGTGTTCGCCACATTGGATTAGGGAGATCCCATGACACCTATGGAGTTTTATATCTATTTTGGATTAACTAGTTATTAATGGAGGTTAATTCGAGGATTTTTGAAGATTACGGTACCGTTGATCGAGTTGACTCAAAAGGGTATTCATTTTGTTTGGATTGAGAAGTGTCGGCATGCCTTCGACAGTCTCAAGGAGAAGTTGACTTCAGATCTAATTTTGTCTCTTATTAGGATTGGGATTGTGTATTTGGTTTCACGGATTCTTCCCTGTAGGTATAATAGAAGACAAAATGTCTTGGTACATCTTGATTTGATTTGGGTTATAGTGGACCGTTTGATGATGGTTTGCCAATGTAGTGGAAGATGCTTTGAGTCGATAAACTAGCAACAATTTTTTTTTCTCTTTTGTTGATTAACATGGGGTCCATTCAGGTGATAAGTGACTTAGCCGATGTGCTTATGGGGATGCTTAAAGTGACTCAATATTTTTATGCGAGTGGTTTGAGAACAGGCAGATGATATGTTTTACAAGGAGATAGTGGTTGAGATTTCAGCCACCGATTTGCCTCTTTACACTATTGGTTCAGATGTTGGATTGATGTATAAAGGGAGGTTGGTTATGCCTTTAAATGAGTATTTTCATAGGTCCATCATGTAGAAGGTCCATTGATCATAATTTTCAGTCCATTTCAGTGGGGATAAGATGTACCAAGACACGAGGAGATAATATTACTGTTTCGGGATGAATAGGACATTGCTACGTTTGTGTCCCAATATAGTACATGTCAGATGGTGAAGGTGGACCACCACCTACCATTGGGGAAGCTGAACGCCTACTCATTCTCGAGTGGAAGTGGGAAAACATTTTGATGGATTTCATTATCGAGTTTCCCTTGATGCCCAGGAAACATGATTTGATTTGGGTTATAGTGGACCGTTTGATGATGGTTTGCCATTTTTTTCCCGTTCACGCAAACTTTATAGAATTCCCAAGTTAGCGAGGAGGTTGTACTGGTTTTTTAAGATCAAATTCTCAAGTTTATGATTTGAACAAGTAAGCACACATTGTTTGGTGTCATTACATTCTATAACTTTTATCCTCAAATTTTAATGTGTTGGCATTATATATTTATTTTTGTTTTAAAAATATACGGGTCTGTCGACAATAGTGGATTGGGTTCAAGATCAAGAAAGGAATGGCTTCTTTTCGCCTACCTCTACTCAATACTTCTGGAAAAGTGATTGTCCGTCATTTTATTGATGGATTGCATGTATAAAATGAACAGGTTCATCATGTTTTTGTTTAAGATAATACGAATGCAACATGCACCTCTAAAACCGTTGCTAAAAATAATTTTTCTACTTCGGGAGAGGGAAGATAAAATTTAGTAGACTTTTAACATTTTTGAGGAACTTATACAGTCCCCCCATTATATTAGAGGTGATAATGATGACCAATTCCAATCGTGCATCAATTCCATAAAACATATATTCATATAGGAAACACATTTATTTTCATGCTTCACATACAAATACATTAAAATGAGTTTTAAAAAAGGGATATTGAACGATTAGTGGAAACTTTAATGCAAAAATGGACATGAGTGTTAAAGCGGGAAAGCCATTTTGTCTTCTATGATACCTAATATAGGTTCAAGTATAATTGATCCTCATATAAACAAACCTTTAAATAAATTGATAAGACTTGGTTGTTGGTTAGATATTAATATTATGTTGTATGGTAAATCCAAGCTAAGCATCAAAGCAAGCGAACGACTACCCGGGCCGGAGGTACACATGCCTAATAGAAAAGGCATCTTGATTCTTCCTTGCCGAGGTTTTTTTGTGTGGAAATTTATAAATAATTTTTAGAGATAACACAAGAGAAATTGACATGATCACACACACTATCCCATAGTCCTTCAGTTTGAAGTGAACCTATTAGTGCAGAAGAACAAATTGCTTCAGGTTGTTAGGTTGAATAGTAAGAAACCATTTCATTTGGTCAGTATATGACATTTTGTACACTCATGAGTAGGAATTATTTTAGAGAGGTATGGGGTCCACCCCTTTAATGATCCATGTGCCTAATTTGTGAAGTATAATAAGGTTGACTGTGAGCTGAAGATCAAAAAAATGTTTAGCATGGTAAATGAAACGACAAAGTACGATTCGAGGGTTCTTTAAATAGTTTAAACACCTTGAAAATTCAGTAGTGATGTCCTAATTGATTCGTTTCCCTTATTTCCTAAAGGTGTGCCAAGGAAGAATAGTTTACCCTAACAAAAAAATTAAGTTCATGGATAACCAAATGAGTCACTCATGTCTAAGAACTAAAAAGCCGGTTGATGACTTGACAATAATGGCATTAAATTCCATTCTACCCAAAGATAAAGATCTTGAACATGTTGAGTTGAATGGGATGAGGTGTTATTTCCTCTACATGTTTGATTTCGTTGAACAATATGTTGTGAAATAATAGCTGAATCGGTTAGAAATTTTGGTTGGTTGAGAACATAATAAATGTTAATTGTGGATATAGGGGGATGACATTTTTAATGGATCGGATGACTTGAATATCACAGTTTGGAGTAGGTTTTGGTGCGACCTTATAAAAGAGTTGACAACTAATTGGAAGTCCTAAAGTGGATTGGGGAGGGGAGCGATAAAGACAAAAACAAATAAATGAGTCTCGGATCGTAACTAAATCTCGCGAAATAAGGAAAAAAATGTATTTTAATTCTTTTTATAGCACAATTGGCTGCGCAAGCATGAAATTTCATAGTTGTTTCAATATCTAAACAACTATGAATTTCATTCGTACTGTAGCCCCAAAGCATGAGGGCCAGTGTGTAATAGCTCAAAAGTTTCAATTATAGTTTAAACATCGAGAGCATACGATATAAGCTTTGCCTGAACACATATTTAAGCTACTATCTTACCAACTCATCTTACACTTAGTAAAGGAATATTATGAAACTAAAATAGGTTCAATTATACTTCATATGACCACATTATAATAGGCTAATCTCAAAGTTCTCGATAAATATAAAAATTCAGATAAAAGCTCCTTAACTATTAAAACCCTAATTTAAACCTTAACTTATGTAACCCTTCCAACCTAAATGTGGTATAAAAAAATATCACAATATATGTTTTACGAAGAACAATCACAATCAAGTAAGAAGGAAGATTTTCACACACATAACACAATTATGTATGTGGTTCGGCAACTTGCCTGCGTCCATGGAGAGGTATACTATTTTATTAAGTATCTCTCAATATGCTCGGTTACCTGCCCCGACCCAGGGGTTACAATTTATAGATGTAGAATTTCAGTTGTTCAAGTGACTCCACGATGTCCATGAATCCCTTGAATATCTCCACGAGATTATAGGGGATTGACTTGGTTTTGGTGCGATTTGGACTGCACATACTTGTAGCTTATTTCCATGATCTGAGGTCGGGAAGATCTTTAAATTTGTTGGGCTAGTTTGGCCATTCTTTTGGGCTAAGAATAAAATTGGTCCCCATAATTGCCCCTAAAATCCTTAGGTCATTGCTTGGGCCGATGGATTTTGCATATGGCTAAGGATGCAGCCTCGTCAGTGGAATACTCGTAATTTATTGAAGCAGGAGAGGTGCGCTTGTATTTCTATAAGATATTAAAGTGCCAAATCTTTCTCGAGAGTGTAAAATGTCATTTTAGTGTTTGAAACTGGTTTGTCAAAAACTCAACCGTCAGTTCATTGTCTCTGTTCATTTTTGTGCATATTGTGTCCTCGGCTTCATTCCTTACTTTTGTTCTTCAAAATCAAGACTTTCTTTAGCTTTCCAAGCCTTCTATTTGTCTCGTAAGTTTCAACTTTCTCCTTCTAGCTGCCTTTCTTCTATGCATCGATCTTATATTGTAGCTAGGTTTTTTGTGTTTTCTCTCATGGCGATGTTTGATAATAAGTCTTTGCTTGAGTTTAGAAAGTGTTACAATATTCCTGATTGGGTAGAGATAGAGTGTACTTCAGTCCTCAGAAATGTTCACGATTTAGAAGATGGTCACTAGATCCATGTTCTGTTAGTTTCACAAGGGGGTTTAACATTTCCCCTTAACCCTCTGTTTTTAAATTTTTTCCAATACTTCAAAATAGTTCTTGCTCAATGTTCTCCAAACGTATGGAAGATTGTTAATGGAGTTCATATGATAAACTATCTCTATGGCACTAACTTAGGGTTAGTTGATATTTTCTATTATTATTCTTTCTCTCTCACTAGTAGGGGTCTTCTGTACTTGAAAGCAAGAAGTCCTGATAGGGCGTTGGTAGTAAATCTACTTGATTCCCATAAAGACTATTGGTCTGAAGATTTTATTGCCATGAATTAGCAATATCCTCCCCAATCAGGAAGCATAAGGTACATGGGACCTTGAATCCCTACATTTGGGGAGGAATACATAGGTTATTATCTCCATATATATTTTATTGCTTATTTGCCTTCCTTCGTGTACATTCCTTCTCATATTTCCTTCTCTTTCTTTTATAGCGAAAGCCAAGAATCAAGAGCCTAATCTTCACGAGATCGGAGCTGCTGAACTTCTGAAAGCATGGAGGATAAGAGAAATTATTTCTTAAGGGGAACATCCTCGGTCTGTTGTATTCTTACTGAATATAGGAATACTACTGCCAGCTTTATTGCTCGTCCAGTAGACATAATCCCTCATCTAGAAGTTCCTGGAGAAGAAGTTGGTGGTACCTCTGAACCCATTGAGGTAGAGGATGAGTAAAGAAGTGGCTAGGGAGAGGATAAGGTAGAAGGCGACGAGGAAGGAAGTGGTGAAGGTGAGAGCAGCGAGGAAGAGTCCAGCGAAGAGGAGATGGCCCCTCCGAGGAGAATAATCTTAATCCAGGATGAAGATGATAATGATCTGCTATCCAGGAGGATGAAGTTACTCAAGTAGAAGGTTAGAGACTCTATTAATAGCTATAAGGAGGTGGCTCGGGAGTAGGAGATGGAGCAAAAGAAGAGAGAATAAGAGAATAAATGAGTGAGTGAGTGAGAGAGAGAGAGAAGAGAGAGAGAGAGAGAAGAGAAGGAGAAAAAATAAGGGCACGAGCTTCGATAGTGCCTTATGTTATTACTGTTGAGGGAGCCTCGGTGGCTGCTGCTCCTCAACTTGCCCCTCTACTACTGGAGAAAGCAGTGCTCGCGGATGATCACGAGCGCTCATCGAGCATGGGGGGAGACTAGTTAGCCCTCAAGTCAGCCCAAGGGCTTACTTTGGTAAGTACTCCTTTATCTATACTTCTACATTCTATGTTTCCCTCTGACATCTCGTGCTTATCATGTATCTTTCCTGTTTTATAGTCTATCTCTGACTATACTGGGTTACTCCATGGTCGAGCAGAGATGTCGAGGAGAAACTCACAGATGGATGAAGCTCTAAAGTCATCTTAGAAGGCCCTTGTTGACACGAAGGCTACCTTTGACAAGGAGAGGGAAAAGTCTGCCAAAGAGATGTCTGACCTCTGCAAAGCTTACGGTGTCGTGATTTCACACAAGCTAGCAGTGGCAGAGGAAAATAAAAGATTAGTTACGGAGGTGGATAAGCTGAAGGAGGAAGCAACGATCGTTCGAGAAAGTGGATATAATTAAGGTTGTGATGCAGCGTATGATGACGCCGAATACCAGATTGCGTATCTTCGGTGAACATGTTTAAAAAAAATGGGATCAACCTTTGACTGTTGCTGGAGTTTCTGCTGACTCCACCTCTTCTCCTAGCATCATCCTGGTCGCAATCCTATTGAAGATTCTCCTTATGCCCAACCAGAAGCTCAGGTTGGCATGGATCCCATTACTCCTGCTATTGGGCATGCACTGGTCAATCCATAGGGGGCCATAGTCCCAGTTGGAGGCGCTGCCCCATGTGCTGGTGAAGGTGAGGTAACTGTCGACCAAGATATTAACAAAGGAAAGGGGATCTCCTCATCTGACCAGGTTGAGGCCTGCTAGGAATTTTAGGCATTGCTCTTATTTTTGTTCACCTGATGTATTTTTTCTTCTTCCATTCATCTGTACTCGCATGTGGCTTTGATTTAAATGAAAATAATTTTTTCTGTTCTTTCACTAATACGTGCTACCTTTATTGCTTGTTTGGTTAGCTGTAGCTAATTGATTTAGATGGATATATCCCTGCTAACTCCTGTTTAGGCTATATTCTTACCTTGAACATAAGATCTCAAGCACGCCAATATTTTGTAAGGATTTGTAAATCCCTGAGGGCGAGAAACCAGGATTACAAAGATCAGTTTGAGTTAGTCGACAAGCTAAAATATAGGCTCGAGGAGATGGGGGGAATTAGTGCCTTTGTGCAGTAGGAGATGGATGCCTTGAAAGCAAAGCTTCTGGATTCATCTGAAATCAACCAGGTGGGGGAGTTATTGCAAAGAGAGAATGACGCTTTGAGGAGAGAAATTGCTCGCCTTAAAGAAAACACTCCATCTGGCCCCCCTTTAGATCTGCTAGGATCCTCATCATCTGCTATAGTTGCTCGAACTGTCAATCAAGCTTCCAGAAGGGAGATTGTCGAGGTAAAAGAAAATTTTCATTAAGCCTATGTAATTATTGTAGGTCTTCAAATGGATGTCACATAATTGAGACAGTTATTCCGAAAGGGTCCTCGCAGGTTTGGGCTGATAGGTATGACCAAGGTTGGACAGATGCCCAGTAAGACTGAAAGAGGCTGAAGAATTTTCTTTTTGCCAGGGGATGGCTGGACGTTCTTAAAGAATTTAAATTTCCTAAGGAATCCACCCTCTGGTATAAATATCAGATCGTTCACTCATCTGCTCTATGAAATCCCTTCTCGAGGGATGATCGTTGGATCCCAATAGATGATATTCCTGCACAGCTTCTAGAGCCATGCCCAGAGAGCTTTGAAAAAGACTTAGTTCCTCATCTTGATGATGATCGGAGAGCTTGAGTAGCAGACTTTTTTGCTCCTCATGCTGGTCCATCGTAGGTCTTTAAGTATTTCCTGGTCTTTCTTATGTAAATGTAAGCATATGATTCTTAATGACATATACAATTGTTTATTTATGTTTTGAGCATTTGCTAACTAAACATGTATTTAATTGTTGATTTCTTGTCATTAGTAATTACCCAAAAAGTACTTGATAAGTCTAATCATAGTATGAATGATTAGTACAAAAACTTTTTAAACATTTTGGGCTTTTTAACCGACTAAATGATGTTGAGTTTTTATTATTTCGTGATTGAAAATTCTCCCCATCCAATATGCCTTATCCATATCATTCCATCCACTTTACCTTTTAGGTTATTTCATCACACTTCCTTAAGCCTAAGTAGAGCGATGACGAGAATGTACATGGTTAATGGGTTATCCGCTCGAGAAGGAGTTTTCAACTAACCTAAGTTGGTGACCAACCTTGAGTTGGCTTTATTGCATAAGGATCCCCTGTAGGTCTTTTATTGTTATCGGAGCAACTCAAGAGGCCAATTGTGTTTTCAAGAAATACCCGAGGAGGGTTAATCATAAACCTTGCTTTATATATATTTTAGCTTTGAATACAATAAGTATAGCACATTGTTGCAACCATTGGAGTTTTATTCCTTGACTATAACAAGTTAACTAACTTGTTATAATCCCGTAACTTTGTTATGTTTTTGGGGAGCATATTTCTTAGAAATTATGTGTATTGAAGTTTGATCAATAGACATTAAACAACCAAGATGTTCAGAATGCGTGGGCCAATCGACCTTTATTGACTAAAATGATAAATAAAAGGCGACATTGGTTTGTAAATGAAAATTTGCCTAAACTAATGATACTGAGAAATAAAAGATATAGAAGTCTAAAAGTAGAACTTCTTAAGGTTGGATGCATTCCAGACCCTTGGTATATCCGTTCCCTCCAGTGTTTCTAATTGATAGCCCCCCTGTAAGTCGTCTCTTATTATCTTGAAACGTCCCTCCCAGTTTGGTCCCAATTTATCATCTGATGGTCTTACAGCACTGCTGAGGACTTTCCTTAGAACGTAATCCCCTACTAAAAATTTCCTCGAATTTACTTTTTGATTGTATTATTTGGCCAATTATTGGTGGTAGGATGCCAACTTAACTAGTGTCAGTTCTCCTCACTCATCAGCTAAGTCAAGTTCAGTGAGTAATGGTTCATCATTGAGGCCTTATTCGACCAAGGTGGTCCTCACAGTAGGGAGTTCTGCTTCTAATGGGATGACTACCTCCATTTCCTAGGCGAGCGTGAAGGGGGTTTCTCCCGTTGCTCTCCTGGGAGTTGTACGATAAGCCCACAAAATGTGAGGTAGCTCGTCTACCCAAGCACCTTTGGCTCTTTCTTGCTATTTCTTCAGTCCGTCGATCATTGTCTTGTTAGAAGCTTCAACTTGCCCATTTCTCTGGGGATATGCTACAGAACTAAAGTGGTGCTTGATGCCATGCTCGCCACAATATCCTTGAAATAAGCCACTTTCAAACTATTTGCCATTATCAGTAATGATCGTCCTTGGTGTCCCAAAGCGGGTGATGATGTTCTTCCATATGAACCTCGTCATATCAAAGTCCTGGATGTTTGCGAGTGGTTCTACCTCTACTTATTTGGTGAAGTAATTAATGCTGACCAACATATACTTGTGATTTCCAGATGTGGTAGGTAGAGGCCCTATAATATCCAATCCCCACTGGGAAAATGACCATGGGCTTGTTAATAACTTGAGGTTGCTGGCTGGTTAGTGGACCATAAGGGAGTGCTTCTGGCACTTCTCACACCCGCGAACATAAACTCCAGCATCCTTCTGCATATACGGCCTCCAGTATCCTTCCTTGATGGCTCGAAAAGCCAATGATCTCCCTCTTACATGACTCCCACAAATTCCTTCATAAATTTCACTATGTACCTGTTTGACATATTTTGGGTGGACGCACTGGAGGTAGGGGATAGTGAAAGACTTTATGTAGAGTTTTCCTTCAGGAGATAAGTAAAAGTGAGAAACCTTGACTCTTATCTGGTGCGTCGATCTCTCATTGCCTGGCAGTGTGACGCTCCGTAGATAAGTGGTGATGGGATACATCTAACTGGGTGCCTTTTCTATGTGGAGGACTTACTCTACGACTATCTGGTTGATGCTTGGTTGCGTGAGGAATTCTATGTGAATGGTTCTCCTTAAATGGGAGTCAATAGCGGAGCTTAGAGTTGCTAGGGCTCGGCATGACTGTTTTACCCCCTCGGGAACTGCTAAACATCAAATCTATCAAACTTTGCCATAAGTACCCTTACAACAATGAGGTAAGCTGCCATCCTCTCATCCTTGGCACTGAAGTCTCCACTTATCTGCTTAGACACAAGCTTTGAATCGCCAAATACCCGAAGGCATATTTCCCTAGTAATTTTGCTTTACGCAAGTCGATGATCAGCTCTTCATATTTCGATTCTTTGTTGGAGGCTTCAAATCATATCCTGATCCATTGTTTAAGCAAAGTCTTTTCTGGGGTATCCAATACAATGCCTACTCCTGCCCCTGGAGTTGGAGGCTCCATCAACGTAAAGGGTCTAGTCGAAGGTTTTTCTTCCTCTTCCATTGGTTGCTCAATTTCTAACCAGGCAGTAGGATGATTCCTCGTGAACTCAGTGATAAAACCAGTAGAATTTTCCCCTTAATTATTGTTCTTCATTGAAAGTGGATATCGAATCTTCCAAGCTTTACCGACCATTTTGACAATCGGTCGGAGAGGTCATCTTTTCTAAGAACAGCTTTGAGGGGATGTGAGGTGATCACGATGATGGAATGAGACTCAAATTAATGCTTCAGCTTCCTCAAGGCTATTACTAAGGTATGGACGAGCTTCTCTAGGGGTAAATAACGTTGCTCTGCATCCAAGAGCCTCTTGCTTGCGTAATAGATCGAGTGTTGGCTTTCTTCTTTCTCTCATACCAAGGCGGAGCTCACAGCGTGGGCTGACACAACAAGATAGAGATATAAGGGGTTGCCTTCACTAGGGATCACCAGCAAGGGTGGCTTGCTGAGGTAATAGTTGAGCTCTTCCAAGGCTTTGGAGCAGTTATCGTTCCATACTAAGCCCTTATCTTTCTTCAACAGTTGGAAGAATGTTCGACAATGCTCCAAAGACTTAAAGATAAAGCAGTTTAATGCGGCATGCAAGCCGATAATCTTTTGGACATATTTAATCGTTTGAGGGGAATGGACTTCTCTGATGGCGTTGATCTGATCAAGATTTTCTTTAATCCCTTTTTTGCTGACCAGGTATTTTATGAACTTTCCTGACTGGACACCGAATGAACACTTGCTAGCATTAAGTTTCATCCAGTATTTCTTAAGGATCTTAAAGGTTCCTGTTTGGTATGAGAGATGGTCGCCCTTGATTTTAATTTTAATGAGCATGTCATTGATGTATACCTCCATTGTTTCTCCCACTTATTTATTAAACATCCTGGTGACCAGTCGCCCCTGCATTTTTTAGGCTGCGCGACATGACTTTGTAATAATATAAACTAATAGGCATTATAAAGGAGGTATTATCTTGGTCTAGCTCATACAGTGGGATCTTGGAGTATCCGGAGTAAGCATCCAGAAATCTCATTCTTTCATGCCTTGCAGTGGCATCGATCAACTGATTTATTTTTGGGAGAGGAAATTTATACATACTCTCCAGCTTTCGTTGCTTTTGGGTACTATGATTGGGTTGGATAGACATTTGGGGAATTGAACTTCTCGAATGGAACCTGCATCCAATAATTTTCCTACCTCTTTCTCTACTACCTTCGCCTTTTCTGGGGCTGTTCGATGAGCCTTCTGAGTGATTGGTTTGAAAGCTAGGTCGACGTACAGTCGATGGCATGCAATTGAGGGATCTATCTAAGGCAGCTCGTATGGTTCCTAAGTAAAAACATCTAGATTGCTTCGGAGGAACGTGGTTAGATCCTTCTTTTCTTAGTTGGTGAGGGAGGCTCCGATCAGAAACCTCCTTTCAGGTAAGTTGACTCCAGCTGTAACTTCTTCCAGGTCTTCGATGACCCTATTTGCGGGGTGGACCCTGGTCGGCCGTATCGTAATTGCTATTTTGAAATCAACACGCCTTCTTGGGCTTCCTCCTGGACTTTCCTTTCTTCTTTCTTCTTCTCGTGCTTAGGGCGGATAGCTGCGATGAAGCATTTTCTAGTTAAAGCTTGGTCGTTACCGATCTTGACCGCCCCCTGATCTGTTATGCACTTAAGTTTCTGATGATATGATGATGGAATGTCCTTCATGGCATGGAGCCAGCCCCTTCCCAGAATGGCATGATAGGGGTAATTGATATCTACTACCAAAAACTCGATCATCTTTAAAATACTTCTTGCCCTGACTGGAAGGACTATCTTTCCCAGTGGTATGGTTATCTTTCCTGCAAAGTCGATGAGCAAAATGGTGGCTTGTTTGAGGTCAGCAATATTCATTTTTAATTTGTGGAATAAGTCCTGGCACATCACTTCGGAAGAGATACCTTGGTCAATGAGAAACCTGTCAATGTCCCGATTAGCTATCCCGAGTGTGAGGGCCAATGCGTCATGATGAGGGGTTCTCATCCCAACTAAGCCATCTTCAGTAAACATAATGTGTTTGCTGTAGTCAAAATTTTATGGTCGTCGCCGATGCTTCCTGGCCTGAGTCTTGGTGGGGTCTATATAAAAGGCTTGCATAATGACAGTAATCTTTTTAACTTCCATCTGAATAGCGTTTCCTTGTACTTTCTTGAGATATGATGCTCCATGAATTACTATGAACACGTGGCCTATCTCATCCTCGAGGACATTATCTGGCTTTCGATAGCCATTAGCTGCGACTTTGTCTGCCTTCTTGTCTATGAACTCGTTGAGATGACCTGCCTAGGCCAGCTTCGTAAGATGATATTTGATTTCTTTGTAGTCTTCAGTCCTATGACCGCCCTCTTCGTGGAACGCACACCTTAGTGAATTATTGCGCTTCGTTGGATCTCCTCCCATCTTCTTGGGCTACATGACAAATGGATCTTTCTTCATCTTGGCGAGCATTTGATATATCGGTTCCTTGAAGACTATGTTAACAGCCTGTATTGCTTTTGAGGGGTCATTCTTGTTACCATTTTTTATGCCATTCCTGCCCCTATTCTTTCTTTTTTTCTTCTGGGAATCATTTTTCTATGTTCCTTTGTTCGTCTTCGCGCGACCATTATCCCCTGCATTAAGATGGATTACATTTTCGACTTTGGTTTATTTTTCAATACGGGCCATTAGGTCATCAATGGAATTAGCCTCCTTCTTAGTTAGGGATTGGTGCAGTAAGGAAGTGCTTGGCAAATCGATCATGAAAGATGCTACGACAACCAACTCCGAGTAGTCCTCAATCTTATTGAAAATCTCCCAGTACCTCTTGGCATACTCCATGAAGTTGTCTTGTGGCTTTTTCTTCATTGTGAGCAGTGCATCTATTCGCTTAGGGTGGGAGTTGCTGGTTATGAAGTGAGCTATGAATAATTTAGCCAGAGCCTTAAAGCTCTTGATAGATCTATGTGGTAGCCTCTCGAACCATTTCTGGGCCACGTCGTGCAGGATAGAAGTGAAGATATGACACATCAACGTGTCGTTGTGGTTTCACGGGGTCATGGCCTGCATGTACTATCGAACAT
This sequence comes from Sambucus nigra, assembly GCA_949130495.1. Taxonomy (NCBI): domain Eukaryota; kingdom Viridiplantae; phylum Streptophyta; class Magnoliopsida; order Dipsacales; family Adoxaceae; genus Sambucus; species Sambucus nigra. Next base: position 554,794,406 of record OX422208.1, read on the forward strand.
GATAATAGGGTTAGTTTTCCCATCATAGATCTTGAATCTAGGGATTGCAAAATTCTTTGAGGGCTCTTCTTCTTCTTCTTCTTCTTCTTCTTCTTCTTCTTCGTCTTCTATTGCCCTTGAAAAAGGGGACTTCATCTGGGTGTTAAAAGCTCTTCTGGCTAGCTCTCGTGTGGATATGGCCCCTCGATGGGCTGGGTACTGATCCATCTCCCTACGAACCAAACTCTTGATTCCACCATTCTGTCGACCAAGACTCCCATGGCATCGAGCTGGCTGTAGTCGTTCTGATCGGCCATTCTCTGACATATTCCTCTCAATTCTCCCTTGGTCACGTCTGGGGATCCTTACTCAACTATGAGACTCACTCACCTGAGGACTAGAAGTCCGATCATAGCATCGTATTTTTATAGAGATCCCTCTCCATTCTTTCCAGTCGCCTTCTTAGACGAGCATTCTCCTCTTATTGGCGACGAGTGGTTTCTTTTTATTTTTGAAGTCTGGCCACATAGTCGTCGATCAATCTGGAAATCTATGTGGACCTTGGTGGTCCATGACTCTCTTCAGAAGGATGCCTTTGCTGGCGAAGCCTTGTATTTGGCTGGAAAATTTCATACCTTACCCTGGGAGGGACAGGTTCTTCCTAAACATCGTCGGCTTGAGGGATGTTACTGCTATGGTGAGACATTGAGGGTTTTTAATTAGTGAGTGTTCTCATAGGAATAACAGTCATTCCCACAGACGACACCAATTGTGGTATTAAAAAATATCATAATAGATGTTTTACGAAGAACAATCACAATCAAGAAAGAAAGTAGATATTCACACACACAACACAACTATATATGCGGCAACTTGCCTACATCTACGGAGAGGTCTACTATTTTATTAAGTATCGTTCAATAGGCTCGATTACATGCCCCTATGCCCCGGGCCAAGGGTTATAATTTATAGATGTAGAATTTTAGTTGTTCAAGTGACTCCACAATGCCCATGATGATCCATGAATCCTTTAAATATGTCCACGAGATTATATGGAATTGACTTGGTTTTGGGGCGATGTGGACTGCACATACTCGTAGCTTATTTCCATGATATGAGGTCAGGAAGCTCTTTAAATTTGTTGGGCCAGTTCGGCGGTTCTTGTGGGCTAAGAATAAAATTGGTCCCCACACTAAATTACTCAAACCATCAAAAACTATCCAAAATACGTCCCCAACCCTTAAAGAACCAAAAATTCCATTTTTACCCCCAAAATTTATCTTTTACCAACTTTAAGGACCTTTTCACAAACAAAACTCAACATACTTTGGACTAACCCCCCAAAAAAACTTATTTGCACTTAACTCCATGAAATTACTAGTCACTATGTTGTTCATTGTGTAGCTTTTGGACATGGGGAGATGGGCTCCACCCGTATGCCTCCCCTAGTGAAAAATTACAGCCTGCATTAGATGTGTTTTGGATAGTTTTTGATGTTTTTAGAGATTTAGGTCTGAAGGGTTACATGAGTTAAGGTTTAAATTGGGATTTCAATAGTAAAGGAGCTTTTATTTGAATTCCTATTCTTATCGGGACCTCTTAGATTAGCCTATTATGAGGTATTCATATGAAGTAAAATTGAGCCTATTTTAGTTTCATAATATTCCTTTACTAAGTATAAGATGATTATAGTAGATTGAATAAGTGTTCAGAAAAAGATTCTACCATATTCTCTCGATGCTTAAACTAGAATTGACTAGGTATATTACACACCGACCCTCTTGCTTAAAAAATTTCAAACCTTGAATACACCTTAAATAGTATCCAATTGCCAAAATTTAAAGCATAAATTGATTCATTTTCATCACTAGTATATTATCTTCAACCATCAGTTCTCGAATTTAGGAGTATAGCTTTAAAAATTAAGGTCAAACTTTAACTACATTTTGAGTTTGAACTAGTATAAAAATAGCTCATTATATTCAACCTCAATTCATGAAAGATATATGAATGGATTCCTCTAAAAATAATTAATAACATTCATTCATGAATAAAAGATAAAGGTTGAGCTTAACCTGTGTTATAGTTGGTAAAATATTTGGTCCAACACTAGGTTCATGGAACCAAAGTTGAAGACGATGAACGGTTCCTCACACGTTAGGTGCATGTGGCAACCCTGTTAAGGTGTGTGACCAATCCCCTAACTTTGAAACATTTTTCATAATTTTTAATATTTTTCTCTTAAAAATAGTATATTGGATGACCTTGTTTCTTTATATGAAAGAGACGTAATTACATTCTTGAGAGTCATTGTCCGAGTCATCATCACTTAAAGTGGCTTGATAAGTGTTCTTGCCACCTCCCTGACCTAAATCTAAGGGACATTTCTTTGAAATATGTCCTCAACAACCACAAGTGAAACACATGATGGCTTTTGGATATTCAACTTTCTTATCTCCACTTCCTTAACCATTTTCAAATCTAAACGGGTCATTTTTGGGAGTGCCTCTAGATTGAAAATGTTTTTTCCACTTCTTAGAAAACTTAGTGAGAAACATCATATCATCCTCACTAACATCAAGGGAACTAAAATAAATAGATGCCTTCTTAGATTTGAAAGGTAGATTTTTCTGTTTTGATGGAATTCATTGGAAATAAGACAAACTCACCTTGAAATTTTGGAGAGAGATAACCAATTTTTCTACACGTATTGGCTTCGAAAGCAAAGCTTTAACCTCACCAATGGCATCCGCGTTGCCACATAACCTACTTAGGAGAGTTCATACGATTTTATCAACCGTTATATCCTATTTAATGGTCTTCCTTAAAGCAAAGACGAAGGTCACTATGTCATTCTTCTCGACATAGAACTCATCAAAGGTTTCTTTCTCCTTCACGGTAAGGAGTTCTAAATGGGTGATTTACCATTGAAGATTGGAGTTATTCACAATGAAGGTACCTTCGTAGGTCGTTTGTAAAATTTCTCATGCCTTTTTAGATGTCGTAGAAGTGGATATAAGTCTAAAATAAGTCGGGGACACGCAACCAAAAATAACAATAATTACCTTCATGTTCCACCCACTATCCTTACGATCATTGTAATACCAAGTTGATATAACCTTATCTACTAGAATATCATTGACAAAAACCTTACGAAAAGTCCATCCCAAAATCACACTATTCCATTTTCTATCATCAATAGACATCAAGTAAGTTGTTATACGGGGTTTCGAATAAGAATAATTATCACTATCCTATGGAGGAGGTCGGACGGTTAAACTTCCATCCATTGCACAAAAAGGATTTAAACCTAGGTTAATTCACCTAAAACAATGGAGACTCACTTTGATACCAATTGAGAGTGTGTCTGTCGATGGTATGCAAAAAATGTAAAATAAGCACAAGACCGAATGTACAAGGGAAAAACTCACTAATGGGAAAAATCTCGGGCCAGTAAGAACAACAAATTGACTATGGTAGATATATTACAACAAGAAGATAAATACTTATAACCACAAGAAGCTATGATCGACTAGAAACTCTTTCACACCATATTCTCCTATGAGAGTGTTGACCACTGAAGTACGTTGTATAATCGCCACCTGTTTTAAATCCACAATAATGTCGTCAAATATCTAGCCAAAAAAATTTCTGCAAAGTTCCAAGAATGGAACCTAAAAAGTTACACCAAGGATTTTAAGGGAATCCTAAAATATTGTGCTGGAGTATTACAAGGTCATGGTGCTCTAAATCTCAAAATGAATTTTTGAAGTGAGGGAAGAGAAATCATCTACTCATGAACAAATAGTTTAGAAAATATTATTGAACACAAAGGTGAGTATATAAATCTCTAAGTTTTTTATTAAAGAGAAAAAAACTTAACAACATTGGCTTGTAGAACTCAAAGAATATGAGTGAAAAATGTGCTCTCAAATATATGAAATGTTTTAATCAACTAGAGATTTTTTAAAGCTCTCGCTCTTGATTTGGAATTGTATGGAACACTTAACTATACATCCTTTGGATTTTACAGTGTTTAAAATTTAAAAGGTGAGGTGTCACACTCTTATGGAGTCAAGGAGTCACTTGTAACAACCCAGATTTTTGGACGACTATTTTATAATACTTTGCCCGATAGGCTAAGTTTATGAAATAGGGGAAGTGGGCGTAAATATTGTTTCCCACGATATTAAGGGATAATATTTACTATGTTTTGTCTATTTACCGTATGAGAAGGTGAATAGCATTATATTGTGAGATATTACGTCGTTATATTTAAAACGACGGTTATGGTTCACATTTAAATTGTGGTATAATTAATGAAATAAAATGAATTTAGAACATAAAATTTGTTCACATTCTCCCGAATGCCAAAATAAGGGTGCGGATGTTTTTAGAATAGTCGAGATAGTTGAAATAAGTGCCATGTTGTATTTTTGTGTGTCGGGCACTTTTAACGCATTTTGACTCAATTAAGTGGTTACGAGTCATTTTAATGGCATATTAGCAATTAAAGGGGGCATTTATGTTTTAAGACCCGTTCAAGTCCCCCACCCCTTTTTCTTTCTTCATTTGTGAGAAAAGCCAAAGGAGAGAGAGAGAGAGAAGAGAGAGTTGGGAGAAATGGAGAAAAGAGAGAGAAAATGGAGATTTGGGCCGAAATCCGTTGCTATCGGAGGAGGATCAGAGACTACGAACCTCGAGGCAAGTTTCTTACTTGCTAAATGTTGATTTAATGTGATAAATTGCATGTATAGTTAGGTTTTGGAGATTTAATCCATAAATGGGTATTTGTTGATTTTGATGATTAAACCCCTAATTCTTGGTTTTAATTTGATTTGAGGATAAATTCGTAATTAGTAATGGTGTAGAAATGATTTGGGTTGCATTGTTGTTGTAGATGTTGGGAAGAATCAAGGGTTTGAGGGATTTGGGGTTCTAGGGTTCAAACAACCCGTAGCCCAACTTGGGATTTTTGCAGGACCGAATCTATTCGGCCCTAGGGGCGAATCGATTCAGATAAGGGGTAGACTACAGGTCTGGCTGACCAAATCGATTCGGGTTAAAACCGAATCGATTCGGTAATTGCAGAAAGTCAGTTTTTGCTTACCGAATCGATTCGACTGTTTAGCTAATCGATGCGCAAGGGCGAATCGATTCGGTTCCCCTATTTTTGTGAGATTTTTCCTAGTTTGATTTTTTAGCCCTTTTTCTTTTAGGTCCGAGGTTTAGGGACCTTCCTTTAGGGAATAGTGGGGAGTCCTAGAGGGTAGTTTTGGGTAGTCTAATTCCCTAGGAATTTATAGGATGTTTGGGTTACCCCGAGGGCTAGTTGCGTAGGTTAATATCCGAATGATATAGGAGATTAACCGAAAGTTAAATTGAAGATAAAATATTAATGTTGAGACATTTGGGAGACACTCTTTGAGGGAGATTCATTTTAAATGGTTTATGATATTATATTGAAGTCTTGGGGACTAGTTGAGGTTAATGGCATTTCAGCTTTGAACTCATTAATAAAATATGACTTGATAAACAATAAATGCATATTATAAAACGTGGTATTAAATGAATAAGTACAAATGATTTGAGAATGTAAAATTTGATGTTTTCAAAGGAAAAAGTAATGATTTTCATAAGTGTTAACTTATGGTTACACACCTACCTAAATCGCTATCATAAGGGAAGTTGCGTGCGTGTGGTGAAGCCCCCGGACTATTGAACGCAGGGTGGATATAGTCCCTAGGCCATATGGGCATTTATTATACTGCGCTGGTTAGGAGATTCTGGGTGTGGTCTTGACTTTCCCGCAGGCAATATGGCCGCTTCCCGACATTGGTAGGTTCCCAGGTTGTCTTGTATAGATAGGCCCTAGAAGATGATAGCCATTTAGGGGCGCGTCCAGTGGGGAAACCCGGAGGGACGGTCTTAGATTATTAAAGCAATTCATGATAATGAATCGGCTTTAATTATATTTCCTGGATGGAAGAAGGGAAATGGGATACATGGTATACAAAAGTATTTTTATGCTAATAAAAATGACTTTTGATTACACTTCCCGGATGGAAGAAGGGAAGTGGGGTTTTATGAAAAAGGATAAAGCATTTTTATGTTAATAAAACTTGCTTTAAAAATGTATTCTTCCTGGATGGAAGAAAGGAAATAAAATCGGTATAGAAATTATATAAATGAGAGAATGGTAAACATTTGATAAAATGTTGTTCCATTTATGTATACTCCTAAGAAAGAAATAGGAACGGTACATAAAGAGTTATGAAATTGACATGGTAAAATTTGATAAAATGTTGTACCATTTATATATATTCCTAAAGAAAGGAATGGGAATGATGATTTAGATGGTGAATGGATATACTTATATTTCAGTGAGTAGTTGTAGATAATATGCACACACTTACATACATATTAATTTCGTGCTTAGGGTCTAATGGATCTCAACGATCAACCTTGCCTAAGTAGTAGTGTATCGGGGGGGTTCCTTGTTTGGATTTCGCTCTGCGAGACACCCCACGCACGAATAGGGGATAGTGTTGAGACTGGAGAGAAGTTAGCCCTTAGTACTCTGGGTTAACTAGATCATCTCATGGATATTGCGCTAGGTTGATTTTAGATTGAGAGGTGAGAAATGTATTGTTAATTGCGAGAGAATTACACACTTAACTGTCATGCATTTTAGTCACATGGGAATCATATCAAACCGGGCCCTGACCCGTTTGTATTTCTTTGTTTCTGCATATACTCTTTGCCGTACAGGTTCTCTACCGCATGGACACCCGTATTTGCATTTCCATTCCGGTTGTCATGGAGCTACAGCACAATGCGGATGTTGTAGGTTATATGTTTTAGACGCCTCTATCTATTGAACTCTAGTTATGTTCAGTTTAATTATTCGGGCGTGTTGCCCAAGTGTTGCACTCATTTATTATACTGTAAATATTGAAATGTAATACTCGGTGTAATTATTTTCATTGGTCTGTTCACCGACAACTTTTTCAGTTATTATTTATTATATTATCATTCTTTATTCTCGGTTTTTGATATCCACCGTTTTTACAAATGTGATTGTCCAAGTGTTTTTATTTTACTTACTAATTTTTTTTTTTAAATTGACAATCCGTTTTCTAAAATGATTGGTGGTTATCTCGCACTATTATTTTAAATCGACAGTGATGCTGAGAATGGACCATCTATGATTCCTGTGATTATTAGAGTATTGGGTTGGCCACCTATTATTTTAGTAGGCGGGTTGTCTCAGATGGTATCAGAGCATTAGGTTCTAGAGTCCTTAGGAATCTGTACGGATGTATTGCGTCTTCTGCGTTTCTTTTGATTTGATATAGAGCCTTATGATTAAGATCGTTAATTTCTCTTGTGAGATCTCGTTCTTCTGCTAGGTTATGAGAACCCCGAAACTCTTTTGCGCGGTCGTGTGAGACTCATAGGTCGTCAAATGAAGGGTGTCGTGGAAGGCCGTGGTAGAGGCATTATGAGACGGGATAATTAAGAGCTGTGAACGGTAGTCGGGAATGAGGACTGCTTTAGAGGTCGCTTCCTTTGTAGCATTATCTTATATTGCTACCGTGACTACTAAGTGCAGTAGGAATGGTTTTCTATGTACCGCTACAAGAAGAGAGTGGTACTAATCTTGGAATTCCAAGCGACGTTGATTTGAAGTTGAGGGGTCCTTAACGAGGATCACATGTTGAAGTTCGATCGGAGGGAGGAAGTGTAATCTCATTCAATGAGAATATAAGGCCCCAGAGTTTGGCCTAGAGTGGGGTATAGAAGTGCCCAGGTGCAAAGATTGGAGGAAAATCTTCCACCCATTTGGAGTAAGGTTAAGTGGCGGAAAAAGGTAGTCGCCTTATATTGGTGGAGCAAGAAGTTTTGCCCATAGAGGAACCCGGTAGATGTTTTTAACAGCGAGTTTCTCTGGGATGACAGGAATGATGAGAAGGTAGGATTCTCATGTGTTCACGCAAGGTTCGGTTAGAGGCCGACAGTGAATAAAGGGTATTACGATTAAGGAAACCGTGCACCAAAATAAGGATGTTGTAAGGAAGAGAAAGACCTTCAATGAAAATGATAGGCTCACAAGTAAGTGTTGTTAACACTTTAGGAGAAGTGGTGTTAATGAGACCCCATCGGTGGACCTCCACCCGGGGAAGACTCACTGAGCTAGACATGGAAGTAGTTTAGTTCGAATGGGACTAGATTATGTGCCTAGGAACCATTGGTAGTGGCCAAGTAGATTGGCATGAATGTTGGCGAGAATTTCCACCGGAGTTGAGGGTGGGGTGTTCCTTATCATAAGATGGAATAGTATTGTATTTACCCTAGATCCGGGTGCGTACATTGAGCAGGTAGTAGTATATTTGTATGGCTTATATGATATGGAAGTTTTATATTTTTCTTTCACTAGTTATGGGGCGAGTGAGGATATGTGTAGTATGTGCTATTGTATTATATGTAATATACGAGCAGAGACATTCTTGGTTTGGTGGGTGCGATAGCAAGCGAATGAATCGCGAGGCTATCCTATTCCTAGTTCTAGAGAAGGACTAGTTGTTCTATAATATCCCTCCTGGATACAGGTTGAGACTTTATAGAGGTGGTTTACGAGGTGTAGTTAGTTTTCATTTTATTTTTATTTTATTTGTCTTTCTTTATTTGTTTTTGATTGCTTGCTTGCTTTGTTTTCCTTGCTTGTGTATGATGTTGCCTAATCTCCACAACCAACTAGTTAAGAGGATTGTGTGGAGGGGTTCCTTGTTTGGATTTCGCTTCGGCGAGACGCTCCACGCATGAACCTTAACGACTTTGGGAGTGGAGAGATGCACATTTTCTTTTCTTTTCTTTTCTTTCTTTACTTTTCTGTTGGTTAAGATGATGGGTTGGAAAGGTTTAGCCAAGAATCACGTAAATGAGTGGTTAGAAGGCTAAGTTATAGTGCGTGATATGAGCACTAAAATATTTTTCCTCTGATCGATGTGGGGAAGACTAAGATATGAAAGTCGAGTTGAGACTTAGGGTTATGCCTTAATGAGAGGGATATCTATAAAAGATGTATGTATGTATATTGGGATAAAAAGTGTTAGTGGCATTTTACAAAAATTAAATGCCAGGTTAACAAAATTTTAAGTTGTTTGAGATGGTAAGACTTAGGAGTAGAAAAGCATTTGTGGAGTGATGAGTTAGGATTCTAGCGATCCCGATCATGTGTCTTAGACCGTTATTTCTTGACGACCAACGATGCAAGGTAGTAGTGTAACAGGAGGGTTCCTTATTTGGATTTCGCCTCGGCAAGACATCCCACGCACGAAACCGAGTGAATGTCGGGAGTTGGGAAAGGTTTTAGACACTAGGGATATAATTAGGATAATACTTATATGCCTAGATTAGGATAGATAGATTGACTTTAGAATTTTTAGGATGCAATGCCCTTAAGGCATGTAGTATTGTTTTAGGAAGGTGGTAAGGAATTGACCACAATAGGTTTGTGGGCTAACTCTAAGTGGGATTCGGTCCCTAGAACGAAAGAGTATAGGATCTTAAGTAATTCGAAACGATAAGCCTTAGAAGGTGGGGCCTTTTCTCAATAAAGCGTTACGTTGGTAACCTATCTTTCGAGGAGTTGAAGTATGGGTTGACTTTTACTCATGCACTCGTGTTGTTATGATAGAAAGTGGATTTGATGAACAAGTCTTTGCCAGGAACGGGAAGTATTAATATCGGAGAATGAATCCCTTTATTTACGCATCTCACAGACTTAAACTCCGTGAGAAGTATTATCCCCTGCTTTAGAGCTCGTAGCGGTAGTTTTTGCCTGAGTAGAGGCAATACTTCCTGGGCAGGAATTAGGTATTTTCACGAACAAGAAGTTGGTGTTCGTAAAGGACTATCAATTGGATATTCCCTTTTGCTAAAGAAATGCCGATGGGGAAGATGATGCACAGAGTAGAAAATTCGTCGGAGAGATTAGTTATGGCATGGTATACCAAGTAGAATGAGCTTCACCGAGGGTACGCTATAGTAAGGGCGTTCATGTCAATGATTAACCAACTCACCTACTAGTGTGAAGAGACTAGTGGTGGTACGAGGAAGGAATGGAGTAGTAGCTTTTCAGAATCAAATTTATGTACGATGGTTCAGATCGATTCTTACGAGGAGGGTACCATGAGTGTGGCCTAGTGTAGTTATTCCCTAGCAAGGGTATAACATGATTCGGGATGAAAGGCAAGGTATGGCGAGATGTGTAGGTGTCTCCTTCCGTAGTAGAAAGGTAGGGTCGACAGTTCACGAGGAACGATTTGGTGCTATGATAGAGCACGGAGAATGTAGACTGAGGTCAAATAGTGACGACCTTAGTCCAAGTCCAAATGGGGATGCCGCGCTACCAAGGGGTTTGTTAAGAATGATAGAATGATAGTTTGGTATGGTATACCCTTTATATGATTAAGGTTATACTGTATGCCAGAATTTTGTGGGCAAAATTCCCTTCTAAGGAGGGGAGTATGTAACAACCCAGATTTTTGGACAACTATTTTATAATACTTTGCCCGATAGGCAAAGTTTATAAAATAGGTGAAGTGGGGGTAAATATTGTTTCCCGCGATATTAAGGGATAATATTTACTATGTTTTGTCTATTTATCGTATGAGAAGGTGAATAGCATTATATTGTGAGATATTGTGTTGTTATAGTTAAAACGACGGTTATGGTTCACATTTAAATTATGGTATAATTAATGAAATAAAATGAATTTAGAACATAAAATTTGTTCACATTCTCCCGAATGCCAAAATAGGGGGTGCGGATGTTTTTAGAATAGTCGAGATAGTTGAAATAAGTGCCATGTTGTATTTTTGTGTGTCGGGCACTTTTAACGCATTTTGACTCAATTAAGTGGTTACGAGTCATTTTAATGGCGTATTAGCAATTAAAGGGGGCATTTATGTTTTAAGACCCGTTCAAGTCCCCCACCCCTTTTTCTTTCTTCATTTGTGAGAAAAGCCAAAGGAGAGAGAGAGAGAGAGAGAGAGAGAGAGAGAGAGAGAGAGAGAGAGAGAGAGAGAAGAGAAGAGAGAGTTGGGAGAAATGGAGAAAAGAGAGAGAAAATAGAGATTTGGGCCGAAATCCGTTAGTATCGGAGGAGGATCAGAGACTACGAACCTCGAGGCAAGTTTCTTACTTGCTAGATGTTGATTTAATGTGATAAATTGCATGTATAGTTAGGTTTTGGAGATTTAATCCATAAATGGGTATTTGTTGATTTTGATGATTACACCCTTAATTCTTGGTTTTCATTTGATTTGAGGATAAATTCGTAGTTAGTAATGATGTAGAAATGATTTGTGTTGCATTGTTGTTGTTGATGTTGGGAAGAATCAAGGGTTTGAGGGATTTGGGGTTCTAGGGTTAAAACAACCCGTAGCCCAACTTGGGATTTTTACAGGACCGAATCGATTCGGCCCTAGGGGCGAATCAATTCGGATAAGGGGTAGGCTAAAGGTCTGGCCGACCGAATCGATTCCGGTTAAAACCGAATCGATTCGGCAATTGCAGAAAGTCAGTTTTTGCTCACCAAATCGATTCGGCTGTTTAGCGAATCGATTCGCAAGGGCGAATCGATTCGGCCCAAGGGGCGAATCGATTCGGTTCCCCTATTTTTGTGAGATTTTTCCTAGTTTGATTTTTTAGCCCTTTTTCTTTTAGGTCCGAGGTTTAGGGACCTTCCTTTAGGGATTAATGGGGAGTCGTAGAGGGTAGTTTTTGGTAGTCTAATGCCCTAGGAATTTATAGGATGTTTGGGTTACCCCGAGGGCTAGGCGTAGGTTAATATCCGAATGATATAGGAGATTAACCGAAAGTTAAATTGAAGATAAGATATTAATGTTGAGACATTTGGGAGACACTCTTTGAGGGAGATTCATTTTAAATGGTTTATGATATTATATTGAAGTCTTGGGGACTAGTTGAGGTTAATGGCATTTCAGCTTTGAACTCATTAATAAAATATGACTTAATAAACAATAAATGCATATTATAAAACGTGGTATTAAATGAATAAGTACAAATGATTTGAGAATGTAAAATTTGATGTTTTCAAAGGAAAAAGTAATGATTTTCATAAGTGTTAACTTATGGTTACACACCTACCTAAATCGCTATCATAAGGGAAGTTGCGTGCGTGTGGTGAAGCCCCCTGACTATTGAACGCAGGGTGGATACAGTCCCTAGACCATATGGGTATTTATTATACTGCGCTGGTTAGGAGATTCTGGGTGTGGTCTTGACTTTCCCGCAGGCAATATGGCCGCTTCCCGACATTGGTAGGTTCCCAGGTTGTCTTGTATAGATAGGCCCTGGAAGATGATAACCATTTAGGGGCGCGTCCAGTGGGGAAACCCGGAGGGACGGTATTAGATTATTAAAGCAATTCATGATAATGAATCGGCTTTAATTATATTTCCTGGATGGAAGAAGGGGAATGGGATACATGGTATACAAAAGTATTTTTATGCTAATAAAAATGACTTTTGATTACACTTCCCGGATGGAAGAAGGGAAGTGGGGTTTTATGAAAAAGGATAAAGCATTTTTATGTTAATAAAACTTGCTTTAAAAATGTATTCTTCCTGGATGGAAGAAAGGAAATAAAATCGGTAAAGAAATTGTATAAATGAGAGAATGGTAAACATTTGATAAAATGTTGTTCCATTTATGTATATTCCTAAGAAAGAAATAGGAACGGTACATAAAGAGTTATGAAATTGACATGGTAAAATTTGATAAAATGTTGTACCATTTATATATATTCCTAAAGAAAGGAATGGGAATGATGATTTAGATGGTGAATGGATTTACTTATATTTCTTTGGGTAGTTGTAGATAATATGCACACACTTACATACATATTAATTTAGTGCTTAGGGTCTAATGGATCTCAACGATCAACCTTGCCTAAGTAGTAGTGTATCGGGGGGATTCCTTGTTTGGATTTCGCTCTGCGAGACACCCCACGCACGAATAGGGAATAGTGTTGAGACTGGGGAGAGGTTAGCCCTTAGTACTTTGGGTTAACTAGATCATCTCATGGATATTGCGCTTGGTTGCTTTTAGATTGAGAGGTGAGAAATGTATTGTTAATTGCGAGAGAATTACGCACTTAACTGCCATGCATTTTAGTCACATGGGAATCATATCAAACCGGGCCCTGACCCGTTTATATTTCTTTGTTTCTGCATATACTCTTTGCCGTACAGGTGCTCTACCGCATGGACACCCGTATTTGCATTTCCATTCCGGTTGTCATGGAGCTACAGCACAATGCGGATGTTGTAGGTTATTTGTTTTAGACGCCTCTATCTATTGCACTCTAGTTATGTTCAGTTTAATTATTCGGGCGTGTTTCCCAAGTGTTGCACTCATTTATTATATTGTAAATATTGAAATGTAATACTCGGTGTAATTATTTGTATTGGTCTGTTCACCGACAACTTATTCGGTGATTATTTATTATATTGTCATTCTTTATTCTCGGTTTTTGATATCCACCGTTTTTACAAATGTGATTGTCCAAGTGTTTTTATTTTACTTACTAATTTTTTTTTAAATTGACAGTCCGTTTTTTAAAATGATTGGTGGTTATCTCGTACTATTATTTTAAATCGACAGTGATGCTGAGAATGGACCATCTATGATTCCTATGATTATTAGAGTATTGGGCTGGCCACCTATTATTTTAGTAGGCGGGTTGTCTCATCACTTCAAGGACAAAGTGAATCGAAAATGTGTACTTGATATAAAAACTAAGAAGATCTTGTGCAAAAAGTGATGTCGGTGTTGTCAGATATGCTTCGCTGGTGTGTTGCTGTAGTGAAGAAATCCTTCACTATAGCGATGCTGAAGAAATACAAGTCATGAAAACTTTGAGATAAAAAGCATGGGACACAAAGGTACCAGTGAAGAGCTTTCATTATAGCAAAGAAAGTCTTTACTGAGGCTTCACTGTGGTGAATCTACTCGTAGGAGTGTCCAAAAAAAATTCTAGTTTTGCCTTAGAAACAATTTGGAAAATATTTTTTGGAAAACCCTAAGTGTGTTTGTTCTAACTAAGAACACTCATATTTAAAATACATAAGAAAAATGAAAGTCTTTAAAAATTATGTTTTTCTATATGATAAGTATATTTGCATTGTGTATTTTGCAGTTTGTCCAACCAAGGTTAATTAAAAAGATTTTTCCAATTATGGATATAATTTAACCAAGGTGTGAATCTATATTTGCTAAGTTTTATACCTTTTCTAAGTACTGTACTTAAGGTTTAGCATGAGTGAATTTAGAATGAAATTAATGAAGCTTTTTGGTGACCTCTTGGACTAAGACTCAAACATGTTTTGGCAAAGAATTTAGACAATCTATCCTATGGAGCATATTGACTATAGTATACTCTTATAGCCTTCGTATCTTTATGTATGGGATTGAGCATAGACCATCTATTTGGATGTAAGTAGGGACATACTCATTTAGATATTGGACTTATGTTATTCTACTTCCTTCATTGTGATTAAACGTGTAATTTATATTCAAGATATTGATTATGGAAACCTTCTAATTATAAATAAATGAGAAAATTTATAATAATTAATCATTCGATTCACTTGGGATTGGAGATTAGACCTCCATGCTATATTTTGGTTGTTCGGGTTGGGCTAACTTAAAAAAACTAAAATATGGGAGAAATATGCATTATTATTATTATGTAATACCCCGTATTTTTATGGCTTTTATAAATTGGAGATTTATTAAAGTTAATTTGAGGTATTAATTTAATATTAATCCGGAAATTATTTTTTAATATTTACTAGCATGATGTGAGTTAGTAATTATTGGAATTTGTTGAATATTACTAGATGAGTAAAGTAATATATGAGATTGATTTATTAAAATTGTCACGAGTGAATAAAATGGCAATTATGGAAATTTAATTCGGGACGTGCCTATGTCGTGGACTAAATTATTATTATTAAAGTGAATAAATTATAAGTCATCCGTATCATCGTTTTGAATGCGCCAAAGTGTCCGGAAGGGTCGAGATAGTCAGAAAAGTGTACTCGGGGGTTTATTTTGGGTCTCGGGGAATTTTTAGGCCTAATTGACACCTCGGGAGGGTATTTTAGACATTTGGTATTTTTGGGTAATTAAACCCACGAATTTTCTTAGTATATATTAGCCATTTGGAGTTGTCTCTTGGGGTTAACAAACACAAAACCTAAGCCAGCCATTAGAGAAGAAGGTGAAGTGATTAGAAAAGAAGGTGAAGAGTTTTCCAAGCAATCCAAGGCCTGGAACTCACCCGATTGCACCGCCACCACCACCAAAATGTAGATCGCACGACGAGGAACGCAGCCATATAATTTTCATCAACAAATCAGATCCTTGAATCCCAGGCAAGTATCTATCTTGCTAATTTCCAAGTTAATATACCTTCCATGTTAGTCTAGGAATGAAAATCATATGTTTTAATGGGAGAATTATATATTTTGGAAGAGAATTTATATGTGTTGTAGGGAGAACCCATGTAGTCTAAAATCTTGATCATATGTAGAGGATTACCCATGAATTTATTATGATATTTGGGAAGAAAATCTTGATTAAAATAGAGGGCGGTGATTATTCATGCAAAATTTGGTTTTATAAAGAGATTTGAGATTAAACCCTTTTTTCGATTGATTCGTTGAGGATTTATTGATGTCGTTATGTTAGAACTTGTTTATGTACATTGGTTATACACTTGGATTACTTTGGTGGGAGTTTGGGATGAAATTATAGAGGTTTTGAGGGGTTAAAATGGTTGAACCCGTAGGTTTCATATTGCAAAAAACTGGGCAAGAACTACTTGATCGATCGATCGACTCAAGAACATCGATCGATCGATGATCGATCAATCGACCCCCTTTCCTCTATCGATCGACCCCTCCTGGAAAATTGCATATTTTTCCCCTTTTTGTTTAGTCCGATTAAAATGCGTAGGAACCCTTGATCATCATTGATAGAGTATAATGGGTTCTGAAGAGGACCAATAGGATCTAAGTAGACTCCGTTGAGTGAAATTAATATGAGATGAAATTATGGGTTAACGAGAGAGTTATTCAAATATTGCAAATTATGCGTACGTTTACTAAGAGATTGAGACTCATGAAAGATTTAGACTAGAAGGTAAGTGAGGGTATACCTACTGAAATTTATACTTAGTGAGAGAGAATACTTTGAGAGATGAGAAGTAAGAATGAAGTAAATAATAAATGAGAATAAAAGAGACGAATCTGTTATGCGAGATAATTAAGTAAAATTTGTGCTAAGCACGGATGACAATGATTATGGGTTGTGAGTGAACCTAATTTGGAAAATGCGAATATCTATATATATGACTGTGTGACTGTGCATATATTATGTATCTGGATAAAAATCATACTCGGGTTACTTGCTAGCACGGAGGTTTTCGTGCCGGGACAGTCTTATCTCGATTGGAACTTTATGGGGGATATTGACTTGTACCCTAGAACATAGTATTTCTTGGTACAGGCTATTTGATTGATAGTCAGACGGTCCTAAGAGACGTGAGGGTATGTGCTGACCTCTTAGTGACTTGGAACTATACTTCGCCTCTATTTTTATGTGTATTGTGTTAATACAGTTCAAGAGTGATTCCTAACTAGTATTTCCCTTAGTACGAGTGATACAAGGACTTGATAGCAGAGTATGCCAGCACCATAGATTTATGTGGGCTGCAGATTATATATATATATATATATATATTATATGAGGGATTGATACATATGTACTTATATATGAAAACTTTCTACTATGTGTATAAGTAGTTAGGTAATGAATAAATTCTTCAGCTTTATAACAAGTGTTCATGAATTTCGTAATGGTAATGAGTGGTTATAAGTAACGTAAGAATATGGAAGAGAAGAATTTTCTAAAACCAAATATTATGGCCTTAGTACTTCTAGGGATAAAACTTTATGGGAAATAAGTTAGATAGACTTATGAGATTAATAGAACGGTAGGAGTGCACACTAGATGAGAGGTGATGATTCTCAAGAGAGTGTCGCATACTAACATGGTTGTGATATTAACCGATAAGCATTTTAAATACTTGCTAAACTATTTTTAAAACTGTTTTACACTCGGGCTCTGACCCGTTATTTTCATTTCTTTCTCTTGTATATATATGTATGTAGTACAGGTGCTCAGACACATGGGCGTCATGCTTAGGTTCTTTGGATTGGACGTGTTGCAGCTTATGTGGGAGTTGCAGGCCCTTGCTTTAGACGACTTCGTCATTGAATCAGTTCCCACTTTAGATCTTCATAGTTAGGGCATGTGTCTCCCGATTTCCTGTTCCGTTTGGATCTTCTGAGATATTTATGTTCATTTATATTTTCGGTATTTAATGCTCCTTAGGAGTTAACTATTGTCAGGATGATTTCATTTAGGGTTGTTATACTTGGTTTGGATTATATAGATGGTTTAATTCTTGTGTGTAAATTTCCATCCTTAGTATTTATGTGATTCTTAACTATTGGGAATTAAAATGGTTTATATTGGTACTTAAGAAAGGGAAAATGAGACTTTAAATTGTTTTGACACTTAGGTTAATTATTTAGGGTGTTTATATTGGTAATAATTATTTTATGACAGTGATGCTGAGAATGAACCAACCGTTCACCTTAATGTTAATTTAATAAAGGACTAATCACCCGATATTTAATTAGGCGGGGTGTTACAGCATCAGTTCTAGTGTCCTTTAGGGTCTGTACGTCTTACTAAGCTTTCAGCTCAGCATTAATTTGCTTGATATAGAGCCCTATGTTTAGGATTGTTGATTTCTTTGGTAAGATTCCGTTCTCCTGCTATAACGTATATATTAGTGAATTTTATTTGCATTCGGACGTGTTCGTACAAGAAGTATGGCAGATGAGGGCCATTGGACGGATAGCGGAGGTCGTACTTAGGAGGTTTTCGAGGATGATGACCGTAGTCGAGGTCACCCCTATTATGGCACGAGAGGCCAGGACTGTAAAGACGGTTAGGACGCAGCCTACAAATTCCAAGTGCTACTATAGTCGAAGGTGATGCCAAATTAGACTCACCCAACGTAGTACGCTTGGGAGAGTGTCAAATGGAAAATTGAGGAGAGTCATCAGTAGAAGTTCTAGAAATGCGGGAATTGGGTGTGTTACCCAACGAAGGCAATATATTCAAAGGTTTGGACATATAGTGGAGGGTGGTTAACTAGAATTGAAAATTTGGGGTAAAATTTTTCTTGACTCATCGGAGCAAAGTTATAATAGTGGGAGTCAACAACCACCGCCCACAAATGAGGGTACGTTTTCTATTAATGGAGTTATGGGGCGCATAATGATTGTCATTAGGACCTCACATTCATTTGTAGCTATTAGAATTGCGTGGACCATAGGGTTACTAGACTTGGCCATTGGCACTATTATTTATGTAGACTCACCGATGGGTAGTGGGACGCCTATTATTTTCTTGTATATATCAAAACGTGAGTTTAATTTTATCGGGGATTTACTTGTTATAGACATATCCGAGTAAGATGTGATTATCGGCATGGATTGACTTGTTGTATATGAGACCAAGATTGATCGTTATAGCCAGCGTATTGGATTTGATACGAGAGTGAATAAGTAGACTTTTATAAATAGATAAAACTTGTTGGGATGTTATATACTATAGACTAAGGACCTGAGGAGTTTCGATGACCAACTATTTTAGGTAGTAGTGTATCGGGGGGGTTACTTGTTTGGATTTCGCTCTTCGAGACACCCCACGCATGAAAGTAAAGAACGTTGGGAGTCGAAGTAAGTTAGGCCTTTAGAATATGAGTTTATAACCTTTGCCATTATATGTATATATTTATATTAATCAGAGAGAGTTATGAGTTGTAGCATGATTTGAGGCAAATGAAATTGCCAAATGAGAATGTGAAAATCATAGAAATACGGATTATAAAATTAGTAGTCAGTTAATTAAGAGTAACCTTACAGAGGAATCACATTCATTTAGACCTTATGATGGAAAGTACGCATATTGAGTGTATGGGCGTCCTGGATGGTTTGATTGTAGTATTTTCCATATTTGTGTCACAGTAAGTATTCTTGAGGTTAATGAAAGTAGAAGTTGTGACTTCCAGATTTAGTTGTTTGATGACTTAGGATTGCTACTCCCATAACTTTTCCATGAGGATGGTAGAGTACGGATTGGGTAAAGTTTAACTCAAGATAATCTAAACTAAATAGTAAGGCTTGGAGTATAACATTAGTAAGGGTATTCGGTAATGTACTGTTTGGGTGGTACGACGAAAATTACATGAGATGTGAGATTAATACCCGGAGTTGTCCTTACCAGTTACGCTTTATTTTTTCGAATTTCCGGACGAAATTCCGTTATTAGCGGGGGGGGGGGGGGGGGGGGGGGGGGGTATGTAATACCCCGTATTTTTATGGCTTTTATAAATTGGGGATTTATTAAAGTTAATTTGAGGTATTAATTCAATATTAATTCGAAAATTATTTTTTTATATTTACTATCATGATGTGAGTTAGTAATTATTGGAAATTTGTTGAATATTACTAGATGAATAAAGTAATATATGAGATTGATTTTATTAAAATTGTCACGAGTGAATAAAATGACAATTATGAAAATTTAATTCGGGACGCGCCTGTGTCGTGTCAGGACTAAATTATTATTATTAAAGTGAATAAATTATAAGTCATCTGTATAGTTGTTTTGAGTGTGCCAAAGTGTCCGGAAGGGTCGAGATAGTCAGAAAAGTGCACTCAGGGGGTTTAGTTTGGGTCTCAGGGAATTTTTAGGCCTAATTGACACCCCGGGAGGGTATTTTAGACATTTGGTATTTTTGGGTAATTAAACCCACGAATTTTCTTAGTATATATTAGCCATTTGGAGTTATCTCTTGGGGTTAACAAACACAAAACCTAAGCCAGCCATTAGAGAAGAAGGTGAAGTGATTAGAAAAGAAGGTGAAGAGTTTTCCAAGCAATCCAAGGCCTAGAACTCACCTGATTGCACCGCCACCACCACCAAAATGTAGATCGCACGACGAGGAACACAGCCATATAATTTTCATCAACAAATCAGATCCTTGAATCCCAGGCAAGTATATATCTTGCTAATTTCCAAGTTAATATACCTTCCATGTTAGTCTAGGAATGAAAATCATATGTTTTAATGGGAGAATTATATACTTTGTAAGAGAATTTATATGTGTTGTAGGGAGAACCCATGTAGTCTAAAATCTTGATCATATGTAGAGGATTACCCATGAATTTATTATGATATTTGGGAAGAAAATCTAGATTAAAATAGAGGGTTGTGATTATTCATGCAAAATTTGGTTTTATAAAGAGATTTGAGATTAAACCCTTTTTTGATTGATTCGTTGAGGATTTATTGATGTCTTTACGTTAGAACTTGTTTATGTACATTGCATATACACTTGGATTACTTTGGTGGGAGTTTGGGATGAAACTATAGAGGTTTGGAGGGGTTAAAATGGTTGAAACCGTAGGTTGCATATTGCAGAAAATTTGGCAAGAACTGCTTGATCGATCGATCGACTCAAGAACATCGATCGATCGACCCCCTTTCCTCGATCAATCGACCCCTCCTAGAAAACTGCATATTTTTCCCCTTTTTGTTTAGTCCGGTTAAAATGAGTAGGAACCCTTGATCATCATTGATAGAGTATAATGGGTTATGAAGAGAACCAATAGGGTCTAAGTAGATTCCGTTGAGTGAAATTAGTATGAGATGAAATTATGGGTTAACGAGAGAGTTATTCAAATATTGGAAATTATGCGTACGTTTACTAAGAGATTGAGACTCATAAAAGATTTAGACTAGAAGGTAAGTGAGGGTATACCTACTGAAAATTTTAATTAGTGAGAGAGAATACTTCGAGAGATGAGAAGTAAGAATGAAGTAAATAATAAATGAGAATAAAATAGACGAATCCGTTATGAGAGATAATTAAGTAAAATTTTTGCTAAGCACGGATGACAATAATTATGGGTCGAGGGTGAACCTAATTTGGAAAATGCGAATATCTATATATATGACTGTGTGACTGTGCATATATTATGTATCTGTATAAAAATCATACTCGGGCTACTTGCTATCACGGAGGTTTTCGCACCGGGACAGTCTTATCTCGATTGGACCTTTATGGGGGATATTGACTTGTACCCTAGAACATAGTATTCCTTGGTACAGGCTATTTGATTGATAGTCAGACGGTCCTAAGAGACGTGAGAGTATGTGCTGACCTCTTAGTGACTTGGAACTATGTTT